>PVJI01024328.1:0-22108 GCA_004026765.1 Micronycteris hirsuta
TCAGATAAGGTCAAGCTCAAGGAGTACATCATCATGCAGCCTTTACTATATGAAATGTTAAGGGGTTTTATATAAGGACTCATGAGAGAAGGCACCAAGGCCAGATCAGCTACCGGGGAACTCAGATCAGCCACAGCCAAGACGCTTGTGAGGTAAGCAAGCAAAATACAACCAGAGAAACAAATTATAACCAGAGACAGTGAAATTTAGAACATTCTGGCAGTAACCAGAGGGGAGGGGGAAGGGGATAATGGGGACAAGCGTATTCAGGAACTGCTATAAAGGACACATGGACAAAACCAAGGGGGAGGGTGGAAGCAAGGGAGGGAGGTGAGTTTGCCTGGGGTTGGGGGTGGGGGTAAATGCAGACAACTGTAAGTGAACAACAATAAAATAATTTAAAAAAAAGAAAAAGGTTGTTACAGTTGCATATAAAGTAAAAGTAAAAAAATAAAGGATGATCTTAAACACCAAAAAAAAAAAAAAAAGAAAGAAACTCTATTCTTTGATGTGAGAAACTGTAAAGTCCAACTGCACAGAGCAAGGATACAAGAGGAGGTGGAAAATGAGGCTGTTTTTGTAATCAGTATACCTCAGAACCCTTTCTTCATGGAGTGCATTAGTTAAAGTAAATAAGGCTAGTTACTTTTTAATGAAGGACGTCTAAAACTCAGTTGCTTTATAATTCTATTTTTAAAATTCACACTGGGTTGGGGCCCTGTCGATCATTTCTGAGGCTTGGATGTGAGAGTGAACCAGCTGCTTCCTTTACAGCCTCCTGACTCACAGGACTGGCTTCCTGCATCCCCTCTTTCTCATTGCTGGCCACAGAGTAAAAGCCTCTGACACCCACAGCCCTACCCATTCCAGGTCTCCAAAGCCCCTCTACCTGCTCCTACATGGAGGCTGCTGCCAGTTCCCATGCCAAGATATCACACAGTATGTCCCTTTAGGACAGTGAGGATCCATTCCTGGCTGAATTGACTTGACCCCTCTGAAGGCCTTTGTCCATGGAGGAGCTGGCCTCCCTGGACCAGGAGCTTCAGGCCATCATCACCACTACAGCAGCAATCAATTCTGACAGCAAGGGCCAAGAGCCTGCCCTGATGTCCCAGGGCAACCATGAAGCCTGGGCCAGCCTCAAATAGACACTGTTGGGTGTCTGTGACAGGCTCTTACTGCCCCTACCCCCACAGGAGTCACCTACTACATGTGTCTGGTCCCAGGAACCTGTGGCCACCCAGCCTGATACCATGGTTACAACACCAAGCATCTCAGCTCCCATACATGGGAGCTCCCTGAGGCTCCACAGCTCCATCTTTCCCACAGGTCTTCTGGCCCCTGGGCCATTCAATACCCCTGCCCACACTGATCACCCCTCACTTCCCTCAGGAGCTCACCAATGGTGAGGGTCAGCCTTGGGAAAAAGCGTTGTGTCCTAAGAGCATCCCATGTAACAGCTAGCTGAGTGCCAAAGGTATGCGCTTGATCTGGCGACATGGGCTGTGCCATTCATTCATTCATTCATTCATTCCCTCAGTTACTGAGCTATTTAGTGACCATTTTGTATGTGCTGGGCTTTTGTTCTAGGCCCTGAGGACATGGATGAACTGTGGTGGTAAACAAGACTCCAGAGAACTGACACCTCAATTAGGGAAGATGTCTAAACTAAAGGTGTGAGGAAAGTCTTAAGTATATCATGAAGTGATATGTGCCCAGGAGAAAATTAGAGAAAGATTTTAGGGAGTGAGAAGTAGGGGCAATGGTTACAGTTTTAAACAGGATGGTGAGAAAAGGCTTCAGAGAGGAAGTGGTATTTGAGCAGAGACCAGCAGGAGGGGAGGGCAGGGAGCCTTGGGGACTGAGGGAAGTATTCCAGGCAGCGGAACAACAGTTGGGATCAGCCCAGCTGTCCTGGTCTCTCTTAAACCAGCTATAAAGTAGAGGTATCTTTCTCATTCCCTCCTCTCTACTCCTGGATGTGCTCAGTGTGGTCTGGGACAGTCCTGAACACTGCGGGGAGCCTGGGGAGCCAGCTGCAGTCCTTTCCCCAGCTCCCCTTTAGCTGAGCAGTGTAGGGACCATTGTGTATAAACTGATGATTGCCTTCAAGCTGAAGCCCTTGACCTTTACCACCTGTTCAGCTAACCCAAGGGTTAGGTGAAAAGGCTAACTGGGTGCCCTGGGACTCCCTGGCCTTGATGATAAACAAGTACACAAATCGTATAATTTCAGGTAGTCATAAATGCTTTTGTGAAATAAAACAAACTCAGAAAGGAAAGTAGCTGAGGTTGGGGCTGTATTTTTTGGGTGGACAGTGATTAGCCTTGAGAGAGAGAGAGCCACCTGTGTGGAGACCTGGGTCCTGACAGCAAGTGGAAAGGCCTTAAGGGGACAGCACACTGGTCCCATTGTGTTGCAGGAACACCTATGGGCTGTGTGGCTAGAGCCCAGAGTGATGAGGGAGGGCATGGAGCTGGGGTGGGGAGAATTGATGAAGACTAATGGGAGGAGCTTGTAGTTTATTCCGAGGTCCATGGGCAGCTACTGGGGATTTTAGGCATTGGCATTATATATCAGATTTTGAGCCTTAGATCCCTCTGGATGCCATCCATCTGGGTGGAAGGGGGGTGCTGTGACACCCCCCTTGTGTTGTAAGTCATTTTGGGGGTCGCATGGAGCTACCTCAGGGGGATGCTGGGTAACTGGGGTGGCCTCTCTGTAGATTGCTGGACACTACCTCCCAATTGCCTGTTCTAATAGCCTGGAGGGGGCTATTGGGTGTCTCAAAAGAAAGGGAGAGTATGTCAGCAACCCACAGAGGGTGGTTTATTGTAGCCAGGTTGCCCATCTCTGGCAACTTCCGCTTTCCCATGTGGCCTGGGGCAAGTCAGTGTATGAATCTGTGCTTCAATCTCTTCCTTGGAGGAGCTGGTACTCTGTCAAACAGAGTACCTACCTCTCATGGAGGTTGTGGAGCTACAGTGCAGAAAGTTCTTCGCTTGACTTACAGCAGGTTCTCAGTAAACTGTAGTCATTGTAGAGAGGTGCCAGTTCAGAGGATGATTCCCCTGCTCCCTTGCACAGAGATTTTTGGTGATGTGTGGTAGAGTCCATGAGAGAGAAGGCCTGAGATATGTGCCCATGCTCCTTCCATGCTCAGAGAGAGAGAGAGAGGACAGAGCTTTGTTTGGATGAAATAGGGGGAGAAAAATACAACAGGAGTTGAAAATGCAAATGTTCTCCAGGGCCAAGTGGAACCTGGTCTTTTAGACCTCTGTATTAGAAACAAAGCAAGGGAAGATGGAAGTGGGAAAAGTGGAGTTGCAGTGGGACAATGGACCACCATGCCATTGACTTGAGGTAGCTCAAGTGTCTCTTATGACCGACCCACAGTGACACTGATGGTGACTGATGACCCGTTGTTGCCTTTTCAGCTCCCTCTTCTGCAGGAAGGCAGAAGCAGTCTACCTGGATACAGTGGCACTGACCTTTGATCCCATCCACCAGTGGTTGTCCTGCAAGTACAAGGACCACAGCATCTATACCTGGGGTGTCAAAGACATCAAAAAGTTGGCAAGATGTGCTCAGAGATCTTGGACAGCTTCTACATCCAGAATGTGGAGGGGATCCTCTCTGCCTCCCCCGCCCTTGCTCAGCTCCCTTTTGAATAAATCTTCTGCAGAGTTTGGGGAACCCATTAAACCATTCCTTCAACATGGACTGCAGCTATGTGCCAGGACTTAGAACACAAGTAGGAAGGAAACTGAGAAAAGTCCTTCCACCGTGAAGCTCACATTTGAGTGGGAAGTTCAGCCCATAAACAATAAATATAAAACATGAGCAAGACGAGCACACAGCTGTAGAGGCCAAAGAGAGATGTGGAAGTACTACCTCTTAGAAGGAAAATGCAACAGAGCAGGGGAAAAGGGCCCCAAGAGTGCTTGGTATTTTAGAGAGGACAGAGGTCAAGGAAGGCCTCTCTAAGGACACAACTTTCAAGCAGAGACCTGCAGGAAGTGAGGGGGAGAGACGCATGTGACTTCTTGGGAGAACCACAAGAGCAAAGAACCTGGCATAGAACCTGCAACCCAGGCACATGCCTTGACCTTGAATAAAATCAGCATTCCTTTCAGTCTATAGTCTAGCACTCAAATCACTGAGCAAAACCAGTGAGGTCAGAAAATGTTCCTTTCCAAAGGATGGTCTAGGAGGAAATGTCCTATTCAACCACGCCTCTGATGCCTAGAACTTAAGCAGCTATCTTGCAACCATGAAACTCTATGCCAACCAAGGTGCTATGCAGAGGAGTAGAAATTTAGAGTCTGGACTTTTATAAAATCATTAAGCTACTACTCTCCCTTTCTGCCTGAACAAAAAAATCTGTTCTGTCTTCTGATTAATGTGCTCTGTTTTTCCCTGGGACATGCTCTTCAATTCCCTCCCTCCCGGGAAAGGAAGTCTGTCTGAGAGCAAATCCAATGTGGACAAAAATAGAGCCAAAATATAGAAAATAAATAAACTCCATTCATATCACCTGGCTACCTGGATCCAGCTATGCCTGAAGCCACCCTCTCAAATTTTAGGGTACATGAACCATTAAATTCTTTTTCTAGCCACAGCAATAAGTGTCTGGTTGCTATTACACTAAGATAGTCCTCACCAATGTGATTACTGAGCTTCAGTACGTGCCAGGCACTGAAAACAAAGTAGTGGGTGAAACCCAGCCACGACCCCTACACTGACAGAGGTCAAATGACGGCTCCTTTGGATGGATCAGTTTCCCAACCCAGATCCAAGTTCTCTTTGGATGTTGTCTTCAGCAACTCTTCAAGTTCACACTCTTCCTCCAGCTCCTCTGTCTGCTCTCCAGGTCTTAGGGAGCAAATCTTACCAGGTGTATATGTCCCCTGCCTGAAGCCAGGAATGAGGAAGGCAAGGAGAGAAATAGGTAAATGGGGTCCTAGAGGGATCTTCCCAGGGCCAGGTTCCTGTGCTAGGTTCCACATGAACATATGGTGCTGGGAGGTCTCACCTAACACACCCACCCAGCTAGAAATATATCACCATACTACATGAGACATAAGAAAGGCTGAGCTCAAAAAATAAGAAACTCTAAAGTCCACATCAATGGAATCTTTGAAAAACAAAGCAGATAGTGGGGTTTGAGTACTGAGCTTCTGGGATCTGTTTGGGGAGGTATAGAGTAGCAGTGAGACTTTAGCTCCATGGGAGTACAGGAGACTACATGCTTGCACATGGTGGGCACTGTAGCGAGGATCCTGCTCCAACCTCAGGGTAGGCTGTGAAACTCAAATCTGAGAGCCAAAGGTAGCTGCTCTCTCCCTTGGTGCCTCTATCTACAATGCCTCCAGGCCCACTGCAGGATAGGCAGCACATGTCAAGTCCTGGTCCCCACAGGGAGGCAATGACAAAGCCTCAAGACAGAGAGACAGGAACAGCTCCATGGGCAGGAGAGAGGGAAAACCTACAATCTCCCACTAAAACCAAGACTGACAAACAAAAATTTGAAATAAAAAACTACACCATAAATTCACTCAAAATAAAAGTGGTTTCACAGTATGAGAACTTTAAAGAATAAGAAGGCATCTCAATGCCTCTGGACCCTTCCCTGATCACATCCCTCCTGGCTCAGGGGCTTCGTCTGGTCTCCAAGCCTCCTGGGGCTTCCTGCATCACAGACCTCACAGGCTCTCCAAGCACTTTGCTTTTCTGCTCCAAAACCTTTCTCATGTTTGTTATTATGACTTTGTATTCAAAGTCCATCTTCTCCCTGAGGGTGTACAAATGACAAGGCCCAGGGCTGCCTAGGCTATGGCTCTGTCCCCAGCACCATGGCTCTTGGAGCCTAGAGTAGGAAAATATTCCTCTGGGGGAGAAGAGATAGGAGATGTGCAGGTGGGTACTGGGACCTCCGGTGGCTGCTCCACTTCCCATCCTTTGTGTTCTGCTGCTGCTGCTCCTGATGGTCAATTTCCAGCAAGTAATGCTTCATGCAGTTGGTGATCTCTGGGCCCTGGTACAAGATGAGCACACAGCTGTAGAGGCCAAAGAGAGATGCAGAAGGGTCAGAAACAGACTAGGAAAGTCACCTGACTCTGAGGCCACCTCTGTCAACACAGCCAACACCCTATTCCCTGGCACCTCCGAGAAAACACAACCCATTAGCTTAGTGCAGGGGCACCCAGCCATGTTAGGTCTGCATCCTGGGTGGGGGCTCCAGGGCACCCCAGTGTAACAGGGCCTGCTCTGAGGGCCTCCAGACCAAGGAAAGGGGTCGTCAGGAAGCAGAGTAGTAAAGAGAAGGGAGTGAGGAAAAGGACTTCCTCAGGAACCAACCATGTGCTAAGCGATTTATTTATTATATTTATTATAAATTATTACATATATAATTTACATAAAGAAATAAAACATGTGTAATCATCTCATTTAATTCTCACCATACAATTTTCAAGATTAATGTTATAAACTCTCTTACAAAGGAACAAACTGAAGTTCAGGGAGGAGAAATTACCAGGTCAAGGTCACAAGTCAATAAGTAGCAGATATGGGCTTGAACTCAAGCTGGCTGTGATGCCAAGGTTCGTGCTGTCCAAGAACAGAGAAAGTTGGAACACTCAGAAGAGCTCTCTGCACAGGCAGGTTGTAAGCCTGGTATTGCCAGGGTCTAAGCCCCTGCTTTTCTTACAGTGTAGATCCCACTCACTCCCAGAGAGAGGCCAGCCAGGGGCAGCCTCTAGGCCTTTCCCACCTGTCTCCAGATACTGTGATAAAGTGACAACAGTCATAAGTGAACTTCATGCTGGTGACGATGTCTAGAGGCAGAGCAGAGAAGCTGCATTGACTTTCTGAATCCAAAGGCTGTGTGCAGGCAGGTGAGGACATCTCCCAAGCAGGGATGCACACCCACCGGAATAACCATACATCTTGGCAGTGCACTTGTCTGAGTAAAAGTCAATCAGTGAGAAGCTTCTGTCAGAGCAGCTTGTGGCTAGGAAGGTGCCTGAGGGGTCCACGTGAACCTGCTGTGGAAAGAATGCAAGTGATGCTTTATGCTGCCTGCTTCTTCTCTATGGAGAGGCCCAGGTCAAAGATTCCAGTCCCCACTGATTGAGGACCAGCCTTGACCTGGACCCTTGGTACATGGGCTCATCCCAGAGAGCCCTCACAAACACAGCCTTGGTAGAGTAGGATCTCCTGCTCCCATTGCACAGGTAAGAAAACTAACAAACACAATGATGGTGCTGATGTCAGAAAGGCCCTGCGCTAAGCACTGTATGTGTATAACTTATTTCCTCCACACAACGACCTTATGCCAGAAACTCTTTGTACTTACGTTTTACAGATGATGAACTAGATTCTAGAGGCAACGCTTTCCTGGGGTCACAGTCAGCCTGAGACAGAGCTGTGTGGGGGGACTCTGATCCTGGAGCCTGAACTCTCAATTAGTCCAGAGGCTCTGAGAAGGTCCCTGCCTTGGTCTGGATAACATAGGCAGGAGACAAGTCTGGCAAGGGTGCCCAGGAGGCTGAGTCTCCCCACCATACTCTGTTGCCACTGAGAATGGAAAATACTTAAAGTATTTAAGTAATACTTAAACTAGTCCTGGCCTAGAGAAGGACTCAGTAAATAAAGGTGAAGCAGCCTGGGGTACCACTAGCTCCTGAGCATCCTTGGTCAGCCAGGTCAGAGAGGGTGGCTGGCCAGCATGTGATCCTTTAATCAGGTGCCAAGGAGGACATAGGTCAAAGGTGGCTCATCAGGGCAGCAGACACAAAGAGGAGCCTTGTGAGTGGGGTTCTGTATAGTTTTCACCCCAGGGACCCTGGGTCCTCACCTTCAGAAGGGAAACTCCATCACCTTGGGAGCCCTTGTAGCATTTCTTCTGCTTTCCATTCACAGTGTTGCAGACTCTGGGAAGGTGATTACAGAGTCTAACTCTTCCTATCCGTGAATATACAAAGAAATAATTCAGGGACCATGCATCCCCTCCATTATTATCTTGGAGAGGCCCCGAGCGCCAACCAGCCTTTTATTGCTGTTTCTCAGGCACATTACGTCTGAATGGTCTTCATTAATTATGCATGGATTATAGATTTACATTAGGTGGTAGATACCCAGGATGGCACATCAAGAGGATAGGTATGCAAATGGAAAGACAATAGGCTTGGGCCGAACTCAATGGTCTGAGGAAGCTAGGCATGCATTAGCATAAGTTCTTTTGAATCAGGGAGAGAGAGGTTTTAGCAAGAACAAGTTTTTAAATCTAAGAAATATGCCATCCTGATTGACCCACAGGAAATTCCGCTGTCACACACGTGGGTCCTCCTTGCCGTCCCATGTTCCACGACAATCTTTGCTCCCTTAGACGTGAAACATTAGAGCTACAATTCCCATGGTGGGATGCTTGAATTTCCTTTAGTGCTGGCATTTGGTTTGTCTTATGTGTCCTGTATTACATTTTGGTATTTCCGTATAATCCCACTTTACTGAGTTTTTTTTTGTTTGTTTTTCAGGAATGTGTGCTGGATTTTATCAAATGCTTTTTCTGCATCTATTGATATGATCACTTGGTTTTTATCCTTCATTTTTTTCATATGGTGAATCACATTTATTGATTTGCAAATGATGTACCAACCTTGCATTCCTGAAATAAATCCCACTGTGTATGATTGTTTTGATGCATTGCTGTATTCGGTTTGCTAGTATTTTGTGGAGGATTTTAGTGTCTATGTTCATCAGGGATATTGGTCTACCATTGTCTTTCTTTAAAGTGTCTTTCCCTTGTTTCAGAATTAGGATAATGCTGGCCTCGTAAGATGAGTTCGGGAGCCTTCCCTCGTCTTGAATTTTATGAAATAGTGTGAGAAGAGGTGTTCTTCTCAGAATATTTGGTAAAACTCACCTGTGAAGGCACCTGGTCCTGGGCTTTTGTTTCTTGGGAGTTTTTTGATAACTGTTTCAATTTCACTAGATATAATCTATCTATTCAGATTCTCTGATTCTTCCTGATTTTGTTTTGGAAGATTGTATGATTCTAGGAATTTATCCATTTTGTTCATATTGTCCAGTTTGATGTCATATAATTCTTCATGATATTTTCTTACAATGCTTTGTATGTTTTGGTCTCAGTTGTTATTTTTCCTCCCTCATTTCTGATTTTGTTTATTTAGGTCCTCTCTCTTTTTTTCCTGATGAGTCTGGTTAAATGTTTGTCAATATTGTTTATCTTTTCAAAGGACTATCTCTTGAAATCCTTGATCTTTTATATCTTTTTAAAAACTCTATTTCATTTATTTCTACTCAGATCTTTACTATTTCCTTACTTCTACTCACTTTGGGCTTTGTTTCTTGTTCTTTTTCATGTTTTTTTAACTGTGAAGTTAGATTGTTTGTTTGATGTTTTTGTTGTTGTTTTTTTCTTTTTCTTTTTAGATAGTCCTATAATGCTATGAATTTCCATTTTAGGATTGCTGTCCCATCATCCCACATATTTTGGATTGTTGTATCCACATCCCAAAAATGAAGATACCTTCTTTTTTGTGGCTGAGTAATATCTTCTCATGTGAATGTACCAGAGATTTCTTTTTTTTCTTTGTACATACACATTTTAACTATATTTTATTGATTATGCTGTTACAGTTGTCCCACTTTCCCCCCCTTCTTGCCCTCCACCCCCTTACCCCCCTTTCCCCACCCTTTAGTTTTGTCCATAGGTCATACACATAAGTCCTTCTGCTTCTGCACTTCCTATACTATCCTTAACCTCCCCCTGTCTGTTGTCTACCTACCATTTATGCTACCTGTTCTGTGCCCCATTCCCACCCTCTCCCCCAACCACTCCCTTGTGTTCCTCCATACCTTATATAACTCCCTTTAACATTTCATACAATAAAGGCTGGGTGGTGATGAACTTCTTGAACTTGACCTTATCTGAGAAGCACTGTATCTGCCCTTCCATTCTAAATGAAAGCTTTGCTGGATAGAGTATTCCTGGATGTAGGTCCTTGCCTTTCATGACTTGGAATACTTCTCTCCAGCCCCTTCTTGCCTGTAAGGTCTCTTTTGAGAAATCAGCTGACAGTCTTATGGGAATTCCTTTGTAGGTAACTGTCTCCTTTTCTCTGGCTGCTTCTAGGATCCTTTCCTTATTTTTGATCTTGGGTAATGTAATTATGATGTGTCTCGGTGTGTTCCTCTTTGGGTCCAACCTCTTTCGGACTCTCTGAGCTTCCTGGACTTCCCGAAAGTCTATTTCCTTCACCAGCTTTGGGAAATTCTCCATCATTATGTGTTCAAATAAGTTTTCAATTCCTTGGATTTCTTCTTCTCCTTCTGGCAGCCCTATGATCTGTATGTTGGGACGTTAACAGATGTCCTGGAGGTTTCTGAGCCCGTCCTCCGTTTTTTGAATTCTTATTTCTTCATTCTTTTCTGGTTGGATGTTTTTTTCTTTCTGCTGGTCCACTCTGTTGATTTGAGTCCCAGTTTCATTCTTATCCCTATTGGTTCCCTGCAGATCTCTCCTCATTTGTTCAAGCAGTTTTGATAATTTTTCGTCGAATTCTGTGAGCATCCTGATTACTAGGGTTTTAAACTGTGCATCTGATAGGTTGTCTATCTCTTGGTCGGTTAGTTCTGGAGCTTTGATCTGTTCCTTTCTTTGGGCCATTTTTTTTCCCCTCGGTGAGCCTGTTACTGTAAGGAGGGCAGAGCCTTGGGGTTCACCTGGGCAGGGAAACTCACGGTCGCTGTGTGGTGATGTAGCCTGTGGGGGCGGGACCTGAGAGCACATGGGTGCCTGCTCTGCTCTCCGCACCCACACTGCCTCCTGCAAGCAATTCGAACCCCTCTGCGCTGGCTCTGGGGGTTGCTCCAGGGTCGGTGGACGGGCTGCACAGCTCCAATCCCCTGTGGGTCTCCCCAGTGAACTCTCCTGTGAGGCTGGTAGTTCCTCCCTCCGCGGACTCCACCCCCACAGGTGCTCTGAATCTGTGCAGAGGGGTTGCACCCTGCTTTCTCTCCCGGTCTGTCTGCCCTCGAGTGCGGACCTGCCCGGTCCACCAGTCTCGGCCCTGCTGGATCCGGATGAGCCAGGAACTGGCCGCGCTTAGGTCAGGCACTCCCCTCTTGGTATGCTGCAGCCCCTCGGGGACCGCCCCTCCAACCGCAGTCCTGCCGTCTGCTCACCAGCTCACCGCGAGGTCGCCTAGCGCTCTTCCTCCGCCCTGCTCCTCCCAGCTCACCAGACTGGATGAATGTATCTTCTTTAATTCCTTGGTTGTTGGACTTCCTCTCAATTCGATTTTCTGTCAGATCTGGCTGTTTTTGGTTGGGTAAATTTCTGTTTTTTTCCTTATTTGGTTGTGCGAGGAGGCACGACGCATTCACCTATGCCGCCATCTTACCAGAAGTCCAGAGATTTCTTTATTCACTCATCTCCTGATAGGCACTTGGATTTCTTCCAAGCTTGCCTATAGGAAATAATGCTGCAATGAACATAGGGGTGCCTACATATATCCTTTCAGTTTAGTGTTTTGGGCTTCTTTGGATATATTCCCAAAAGTGGAGTCGCGGGGTCATATGGCAGTTCCATTTCCAAGTTTTTGAGGTAACTCCATACAGCTTTTGAAGGTGGATGTACCAGTCTGCATTCCCACCAACAGAGCATAAATGTTCCCTTTTCCCTACATCCTTGCCAACACTTTTTGTTTGTTGATTTATTGATGATAGTCATTCAGACAGTTGTGAGGTGATATCTCATTATGGTTTTACATAGCATTTCCTTGATAACTAGTCAGGTTGAACACCTTTTCCTATGTGTATTGGCATCTTTGCAGAAGTGTCTATTCAGGTCTTTGTCCATTTTTTAGAAGTATATTTTATTGATTATGCTATTATAGTTGTCCCATTTTTTCTCCCCTTTATTCTCCTCCATGCTGTGCCCCACTCCCACCAGTATTACCCACCAGTATTCCTCTCACCGAACCTCCAATGTAAGTCCTGTTATCACCTCCATTTTCAGATGGGTTAATTGATGTAAGAGGATCTAAGTAATTAGGCACGGGCAGAGAGTGGAGAAACTGGGATGGTTGATCCTTATTTCAATCCTGGATGACCTCTCGCTATTTGCTTTCACTTGGAGAGTACGAGAAAAGTCTAGATTTGAGACTAAGAATGAAAGATTGGAATTAGATGTTCCCACCCTTAGGTCCTATTCTTGAGGGTGACGTCTGACTTCTAACTCTTTTTTTTTTAAATAATTACTTTATTGTTGTTCAATTACAGTTGTCTGAATCCTCTCCCCTCCCCTACCCCCACCCTCTCCAACCCCGCCTCCCTTTTCCGCCTCCCTCCTCCCCCTTGTTTCCGTCCATGTGTCCTCCATAGTGGTTCCTGAAGACCCTTCTCCCCATTGTCCCCTCCCCCCTGGCTATTGTTAGATTGTTCTTAATTTCAATGTCTCTGGTTATGTTTTATTTGCTTTCTGACTTTGTTGATTATGTTCCAGTTAAAGGTGAGATTATATGGTATTTGTCCCTCACCGCCTGGCTTACTTCACTTAGCATAATGCACTCCAGTTTCATCCATGCTGTTGCAAAGGGTATAAGCTCCTTCTTCCTCTCTGCTGCGTAGAATTCCATTGTGTAAATGTACCATAGTTTCTTGATCCATTCATTTGTAGATGGGCACTTAGGTTGTTTCCGGCACTTGGCTATTGTGAATTGTGCTGCTATGAACATTGGAGTGCATAGGCTCTTTTGAACTGGTTTTTCAGGATTCTTAGGGTATAATCCCAGTAGTGGAATTGCTGGGTCGAAAGGCAGTTCCATTTTCATTTTTTCTGAGGAAGTTCCATACTGTTTTCCACAGCGGCTTCACCAGTCTGCATTCCCACCAACAGTGCAGTAGGGTTCCCTTTTCTCCACATCCCCTCCAACAGTTATCTGTTGCTTTGTTGATGATGGCCATTCTGACTGGTGTGAGGTGGTATCTCATTGTGGTTTTAATTTGCATCTCTCTGATGGCTAATGATGTTGAGCATCTTTTGATATGTCTCTGGGCCCTCTGTATGTCCTTTTTCGAGAAGTGTCTGTTCATGTGTTTTGTCCATTTTTTAATTGGGTTTTTTGTCCTCCTGGAGTAGAGTCGTATGAGTTCTTTATATATTTTGGAGCTCAAACCCTCGTCTGAGGTGTCATTGGCAAATATGTTTTCCCATACGGTTGGTTCTCTTTTTATTTTAATACTATTTTCTTTAGCCCCACAGAAGCTCTTTATTTTGACAAGGTCCCATTTGTTTATTCTTTCCTTTATGCCCCTTGCTCTAGGGGACATATCATTGAAGATATTGCTGCATGGAATGTCTGAGATTTTCCTACCGATGTTTTCCTCTAGAACTTTTATGGTGTCACAAGTTACATTTAAGTCTTTTATCCACCTTGAATTTATTTTTGTGTATGGTATAAAATGGTGCTGGAGTTTCATTTTTTTGCATGTAGCTGTCCAGATTTCCCAACACCGTTTGTTGAAGAGGCTATTTTTATTCCATTTTATGCTGCTGCTCCCTTTGTCATGGATTAATTGGTTATAGAGACTTGGGTTTATTTCTGGGCTCTCTATTCTGTTCCATTGGTCTATCTGTCTGTTTTTATGCCAGTACCAAGCTGTTTTTATGGCAGTGGCCTTGTAATACAGTTTGATATCAGGAATTGCGATCCCTCCTGCTTTGCTCTTCTTTCTCAAAATTGCAGCTGATATTTGGGGTCGTTTATGGTTCCATATAAATTTTTGAAGTGTTTGTTCTATATGTGTGAAATATGCCATTGGTACTTTGATAGGGATTGCATTGAATCTATAAATTGCTTTGGGTAGTATGGACATTTTGATGATGTTGATTCTTCCAATCCATGAGCACAGTATATGTTTCCATTTGTTTGTGTCTTCCATGATTTCTTTCTTCAGTGTTGTGTAGTTTTCTGAGTACAGGTCTTTTACCTCCTTGGTTAGGTTTATTCCTAGGTATTTTATTTTTTTTGTTGCTATATCAAATGGGATTTTTTTCCTGATTTCTATTTCTGCTGTTTCACTGTTGGTATACAAAAATGCCTTTGATTTCTGGATATTGACTCTGTATCCTGCTGTTTTGCCAAATTTAATTATTAGATCGATAGTTTTTTGGTGGGGTCTATAGAATTTGCTAAGTACACTATCATGTCATCTGCAAACAGTGACAGTTTTGTTTCCTCCTTTCCAATTTTGGTGACTTTTATTTCCTCTTCTTGTCTGATTGCTGTGGCCAAAAATTCCAGTACTATGTTGAATAGAAGTGGTGATAGTGGACGACCTTGTCTTGTTCCTAATCTTAGTGGGAAAGATTTTAGTTTTTGTCCATTGAGTATAATGTTGGCTGTAGGTTTCTCATAGATGGCCTTTATTATGTTGAGGAATGTTCCCTCTATTCCCACTTTGCTAAGTGTCTTTATCATAAATGGGTGCTATATCTTATCGAATGCTTTTTCTGCATCTATTGATATGACCATGTGATTTTTGTCTTTGCTTTTGTTTATGTGATGTATTACATTTATTGTTTTGTGAATATTGTACCATCCTTGCATCCCTGGGATGAATCCCACTTGGTCATGGTGTAGGATCTTTTCGATGTATTGCTGGATGCGGTTTGCTAATATTTCATTGAGGATTTTAGCGTCAATGTTCATCAGCGATATTGGCCTGAAGTTTTTTTTCTTCGTTGTGTCTTTTTCTGGTTTGAGGGTTAGGATGATGCTGGCTTCATAAAAAGAGTTTGGGAGTCTTCCATCATTTTGGATTTTTTGGAATAGTCTGTGAAGGATAGGTGTTAGTTCTTTCTTAAATGCTTTGTAGAATTCTCCTGTGAAACCATCTGGTCCAGGGCTTTTGTCTGTTGGAAGTTTTTTGATTACTGCTTTAATTTCATCTGCTGTTATTGGTATTTTCAGGTATTCTGTTTCTTCTTGTTGAATTTTGGAAGATTATATTTTTCTAAAAATTTGTCCATTTCTCCTAGGTTTTCATATTTCTTGGCATACAGTTCTTCATAGTAGTGTCTTACAATCCTTTGCATTTCTGTGGCGTCAGTTGTAATATCTCCTCTTTCATTTCTGATTAAGTTTATTTGGGTCCTCTCTTTTTTTCTTGATGAGCCTGCTTAAAGGCTTGTCGATTTTGTTTATCCTTTCAAAGAACCAGCTCCTGGGTCATTGATCCTTAGAATTGTGCTTTTAGTCTCTATGTCATCTAATTCTGCTGTGTTCTTGGTTATTTCCTTCCTTCTACTTGCTCTGGGTTGTCTTTGTTGTTGTTCCTCGAGTTCTTGTAGGCATAAGTTAGGTTGTTTGTTTGAAATGTTTCTATTTTTTTTTTTTTTTTTAGGTAGGCCTGTATCGCTATGAACTTCCCTCTCAGGACTGCCTTCACAGTGTCCCATAAGTTTTGGGTTGTTGTAAGATCATTTTCATTTATTTCAAGGAACTTTTTTATTTCTTCCCTAATCTCATCCTTGACCCATTCATTGTTTAATAGCATGCTATTCAATCTCCATGATTTTGAGTGTTTTGGGGTTTTTTCCTTTGGGTTGGTTTCTAATTTCAGTTCCTTGTTTTCAGAGAAAATACTTGGTATGATTTCAATTTTCTTGAATTTGTTGAGGCTTCTTTTGTGTCTTATCATGTGGTCTATTTTTGAAAATGTTCCATGTGCATTTGAAAAGAATGTGTATTTGGCTTCTTTGGGGTGAAAGGCTCTATATATATCAGTTAAGTCCATTTCTTCTAGGGCATTTTTCAATGCCACCGTATCTTTGTTGATATTTTGTTTGTAAGATCTGTCCATATTTGACAGTGGGGTGTTGAAGTCCCCTACTATAATTGTGTTGCTATCAATGTCTTTCTTGAAGTCCTCCAAGATTTTCTTTATGTATTTGGGTGCTCCTGTGTTGGGTGCGTATATATTTACAATGTTTATGTGTTCTTGGTGGATTCTTCCCTAGAGTATTATGAAGTGTCCTTCTGGGTCTCTCTTTATGGCCTTGTTTTTTTTTTTTTTTTGAAGTATATTTTGTCTGATATGAGTATTGCTACTTTGGCTCATTTTTGCTGTCCGTTTGCTTGGAAAACTTGTTTCCAGCCCTTCACTTTCAGTCTGTGTAAGTCTTTTGTCCTGAGGTGGGTCTCTTGTAGGCAACATATGTGTGGGTTGTGCTTTCTTATCCATTCCGCTATTCTATGTCTTTTAATTGGAGCATTTAATCCATTTACATTTAAGGTTATTATTGATAGGTACTTATTCATTGCCATTTTTTTTGTACATGTGTTCTTCTCTCTCTCTCTCTCTCTCTCTCTCTCTCTCTCTTTTCCTTCCTTTCCTTAAAGCAGTCCCTTCAGGATCTCTTGCAGAGCTGGTTTGGTAGAGGTGTATTCTTTTAGACTTCTTTTGTCTGGGAAGCTCCTTATTTGACCATCTATCTTGATTGAGAGCCTTGTTGGGTAGAGTAGTCTTGGTTGCAAGCCTCTGGTTCTCATTATATTTCTTGCCATTCTCTTCTGGCTTGGAGTGTTTCCATTGAGAAGTCAGCTGCTATGCTTTTCGGGGCTCCCTTGTATGTTATTTCCTGTTTCTGCCTCGCTGCCTTTAAGATTCTGTCTTTGTCTTGGAATTTTGCCATTTTAATGATGATGTGTCTTGAAGTGGGCCTGTCAGGGTTCCTTCTGATTGGGACTTTCTGTATTTACTGGATATGTGTGGCTTTTTCTCTCATTAGATTAGGGAAGTTTTCCATCATTCCTTTTTTGAACAAGTTTTCTATCACTTGCTCCTCTTCTTCTCCTCCTGGTATCCCTATTATACGAATATTATTATGCTTCATGTTGTCCTGCATTTCCCTTAATACCTCTTCATTCTTTCTGAGTCTCTTTTCCTGTTCTTGCTCATTTTGGGTGTTTTTTTCTACCTCGTCCTCCAACTCGCTGATCCGATCCTCTGCCTCATCGAGCCTGCTTTTGATTTCTTCTGTTGTGTTCTTCAGTTCAGATATTGTATTCTTCATTTCCTCTTGGCCCTTTTGGATAGTTTATATTTCCCTTTTCATGTTGACATAGTTTGCAGTGAGTTCATTATAGTTTCCCTGTAGTTTCTGGTAATTTTCATTGAGCTAATTGAGCTTCTCAAGCTTCTTGAGCTTCCTGATAACCAATTCTTTGAACTCAATATCTGATGGTTGGCTTGCCTCTGTTTCATTTATCATTCTTTCTGGGGCTTCCTCCTTTCCTTTCATTTGGGGATTGTTTCTTTGTCTTCCCATTGTTTGTGAGACTTTTCTTGCTAGCCTCTGTTTCTTAAATTGATCTGTCAAGTTCTCTGGAGCAGCAAAGTTGATTTTGTGTCACTGTCTCTGTTTTTTGGGCTGACGGTTGTCTGAGTCCAACTCTATTCTCTTCACAACTCCAGGTTTTAATGTCTCACCTGTGGATAAATAAGAGTGGGGAATGGAGAAAAAGAGAAAGAAAAAGAAAAAAGATTTTAAAAAATTAAAAAATTTAAAAAAGAAATAAAAAGAGGAGAAGACTAGGAATACGTCCAATCTTTTAATTTCCCCTGTAATCTTGGTTGCCAATCTTCTTATATGCTGGAATACAGCTGGGCAATCGCTCTGGTCCTCAGAAAATCAGCCAGATGTCTCACCAGTGGGCAGGAGGAAGCAGACCCCACTCCCCCCTATTCCGCCACCATTTTCTCTCCCTGATCTTTAACTCTTGAGCCCTGCTCCACTGCCCCTTCCCAGGGTTCACTTGTGAAACAGATCTGTCCTAAACCTTGTTCTCCCCAGGGAACTGTCCTAGATCTGGTCAATGGAACCACAGGGACTGGATGCTCACTGAGGTACTCCCAGCTTTGGTACTGCTTCCTTTAAGATGGCAGGTTTCTAGATGATAACAGTGGTTTGCTATCTCTAAACTACTTCCTGATGTCACCTACCTGGCAGTGGCAGAGTGCCTGGGGTGGGAGCAGAGCTGGGAGGGCCCTCTGAGAAGGGTGCAGCAGGCAGTGTGTGTCTCCCAGCTTGCATGAGCTGCACTTTATGGATGAGCTGGTCAAGATAGAGGCCCACGATGCTGAGGTGCTATGCCTGGAGTACTCCAAGTCTGAGACTGGTGAGCCCCGGGTAGGGTGACAGAAGGGAGGCAGGGGAATGGCCCTCCTGAAAGAGCCATAGAGAGGGGCAGTTGGTATCTGGAAGGGCTGTGAGTGACAGCTAGAAGTCCTGTGTTTAGTAAGGGCCCCTGTCTCTGGACCCTGGGACCAAGGTCACTAGGGCTCCAGAAAGCAAGACACTGTCAGGCAGGACTGCACTGGACTGACTTACCCTGGTGCCCAGGGCCCTGAGCAGTGCACAGGCTAAAGAGGTGGGTATCGAATGAGTGAATGCATGAACGAGTTCACCCTCTGCTAGTGAAGGTAGATTGACAGTGAAACTTGTTTAATGCCTACAGAAAAATTACTAGAATATTATAGTGAATACTCACATGTTCTTTACCCAGATCCCCCAAGTTTTTTTTTTCTTTTAAGACCTATCTGACCCTGTGACTGCATAATGAGTTTATCTGCTCTCCTCTCCATCTCTGTCTTTGTGTGTGTACATGCATGCACATGACATGATCACAACAAAAACATTACTTTCTTTTCATCTGCTAAACTGTGTGAGAGTAAATTGCAGGCATGATGCCCATTCACCCTTAAATGCTTTTGTCAGCATTTCCTCGGAATGGGGACAGCTGGTTACATGACCACAGCGCTTATCAAATGTGCGCATTTCACTTTGATGCTATACCGTCGTCTATCTTACAGTCCTTAGGTTTTGCCAGTTGTCCCAATATTGTCCTTTTAGCACCTTTGTTTTTCCAATCCAGGTTCACACTGTAGTTGTCCTGGCTCTTTTGTCACCTTTATTCTGGAACATTTCCATACACTTAATTTGTCTTTATGACTTTGGCTTTCTGCAGAGTGTAGACGAGTCATTTTATAGAATTTCCTTCCATTTTGGTTTGTCTGTTTGTTTTCCTTATAATTTTATTTCAGTGATATACTCTTGGAGGAATATAACATAGGCAGAGTTATGTCCTCCTACGTTAATGGTCTTTCCCATGTTCTTCTTTCCTTCTTCCTTCCTCTGTACACTCTGTCCCACCAAATTTTCTAGAAACTTCTCTTCATTCAGTATACCTTTCCTGAGCTCCTTTCCACCCCAGGTCATACATTAGGCATGGGAAATACCAGGTGACCAGTGTAGGCACTGTCTGAGGGGGCCAGCAGGGAGGCCTAGGGGTAGAAGGAAGTGTGGCAGTGGGTAGGTAATTCTTTGCTGGGGCATTATCCTTGTACCATCCCAGCAGTTATCCCTTTCCTTACCCCATGATACAGCCAGAGCCACACAGCCAGTAGGTACAGGCCTAGGATCTTACCTAAGGCTGTTTTCCAAAATCCGAGCTCCACCTGGCCATCATAGGGATTCCTCCAAGACCAAAAAGATTCAGTATGTAGATCCCGCCATATTCTGAAGGGTGCAGGCCTTCCTTAGAGCCCCAGCCAGCCTGAGAGGATGCAGCTCCAAAACCTGGCTCCTGATTGCTTTGCTCTGCTGGGCTGGCTCACTTGGAGGTTATGCTCAAGACAGTGATAGTCAGTATAGAGTGGGCCTCCATCGGTCCAAACCTATCTGACACTGCCCTGCTAAATAAGGACTCAGTCTTTCAACTCTTTTCTGTGCAGCATGTCCAAAAAGTGAATACAGAACATAGGTTACCCAATACAGTCATGCACCACATGAGGTTTCAGTCAATGACAGGCTGCCTGTCCTATGGTGGTCCCATAACATTATGATGTAGCTGAGAATTTTCTATCACCCAGTGACATCATAGCTGAGGTAATGTCGCAGTGCAACACAGGTCATAGTACTCATGTGTTTGTGGCGATGCTGATGCAAGCAAACCTGTGCTGCCAGTCACATAAAAGTATAGCACGTATGATTATATACAGTACATAATACTTGATAATAATAATAATAATAAACAAATGGTATAAGTTCATGTATTTATTATGCCTTTAATCATTATTTTAGCATGTACTCTTTTCTACTTATAAAATACAGTTTGCTATAAAACCATAAGGTGTGTGACACTGGCAGCAACCTCACCATCTTGTAGTTACTGAGCCTCTTGACCCTACCATTCCTCTAGCGCTTGATTTAATCTTGTGTTGTTTTGTGCAGTAACATGCTTCACAGGCTGGTAGCCCGGGAGCAATGGGCTGTTCCATAAAACCTAGGTATGTAGTAGGCGCTCCCGTCTAGGTTTGTGTAAGTGTGCTCTGTGACATTATCACAACACCAAACACCTCATGACACATTTTCAGAACACGTCCCCATTGTTAAGTGGTGCCTGACTATAATACAATGAACACCACATCAAGGTTTACAGTCAGTAGGTATGAACTGGAACACACACACCCATATTTGCTTATAGCCAGCAACTGTTATGATTGCTTGTGGTCCTAACATTGCTAAATGCTTTGGTCTACCAGCTTAAGAAGCAAAACATTACCAGTAACTTACAGGCCCTCTCTGGGTCTGCCCTCTCCCTACTGGGGTCTCTCCCCCTTCCTCACCAGGCTCATTCCCTTCTGTGAGCCAGCGACTCCTACTAGAGCAGCATCCTAACTTCCATGTCAGGCCTGGACTCTCTCAAATGTCTGGTCATGAAGGAATAGCATCTGTTGGACCAAGCTTCTAAATATTTGTCTTTTCATTTCACCACAACTCTGTGAGATATTTGTACTGTTATTCTTACCCTATTAAGAAAGAAGAAGAAAAGTGCTTACCAGGTGGCAGCCACTGTTCAAGGGTTTCCCATAATTTCTTGGGGCAGGGGCTGTTATAGGCCCATTATACAGGCAGGAAGCTGAGGCTCAGAGAAGACACTGGTTTCAGAGCACAGTGTTTAACCAGAGAATGCCTGGCTTCAGTCCTGGCCCTGTCCTGACTCTCTGAGCACCCTGGGAGACCCTGGGAGACTGTGTGACCCAGCCCTGGGGTCACATTTGTGTCGAGGAGTGGCTACTGAGCAGTGAGGAAGAGGGAGGCACAGGTAGTGCAGGGCCTGGCCTGACATATGTGTGGGTGTTCTGATCTTGATCACACGAGCCTCCCGGTGTCAGCCTGTCTTAGACAGGCAGCCTCTTCTGTGTCCTTGTCCTTTGTTTCCCTATCTGCCCTTGCTCTGCAGGGGCCTCCCTTGCTAATGCTCCATCTGTACCTCCTCACATACATGGCTCACATCTTACAGGCTCCTACCTGCACCCAGGATCCACCTCACCTCTGGGAAGCCCTCCCTGAACCCCAGCTGAGTTCCCTTGCAGTGGTGGCCCAGCCCCACATAATACACCCCTGCCTCTACTTCCAGGCCACAGAGACATCCAGATGATCAGCTGTGGGGCTGACAAGAGAATCTACTTCGCAGCGCCCAGCAGGAAGCGTGGGGTAGCCTTCTCGGGGGCTGGGGAAGGCTGGTGCTTGTCACAGCTGTCCTTTGAAGGTCCTGCCTGCCCTGCCAGGGCTTGGATGGGCTCCACTTTGTCCGTACCCACCGTGTGGCAGAGAAGACCACCTTGTATGACATGGAGATAGACATCACCCAGAAATACGTGGCTGTGGCCTGCCAGGACCGCAATGTGAGGTGAGGAGCTGCCCTGGGCCCCTTGTCAGCCTGGCCTGGGCTGCTTTATGAGTGGGGCCTGTACAGGACCTGGCTGAGTCTGTTTGCTCATGTGCTGAGAGGCTAAGTGACTGTAGGGACCCAGCAGGAGTTTCTTAGGAGCTGGCTTCCCCTGGGCATAGCCTCCAGATCAGCAGAGGGTTCCTTCTGGCTCTCCAGCAGCCTATGCAGGGTGACTGAGAGGTGCTGGTGTGGCTCATAAACTTATTCATTCACCTACATTACCCAAGCACCTGCCCGGGAATGTCAGTGCAGGAGTAACAGCAGTGAGCAGGGCAGCC
>PVJI01024329.1:0-22125 GCA_004026765.1 Micronycteris hirsuta
GCACAGAACAAGTAGCATAAATGGGAGGTAGACAACAGACAAGGGGAGGTTAGAACAGTATAGGAAGTACAGGAGCAGAAGGACTTATGTGTAGGACCTATGGACAAAACTAAAGGGAGGGGAAAGGAGGGTAAGGGGGAGGGGGGAGTGAAGGGGGGAAATGGGGCAACTGTAACAGCATAATCAATAAAATATAGTTTAAAAAAATAAGATGGTATAAATAAGTCTAAATTTATCAATAATTATAATTATTGTAAATAGAATAAATTCATCTGTTAAAAAGTAGATCTTATTGTAGAGCACTAAAAAGAAAATGATCTGGTTTTAAGTTGCTTAAAAGAGAAAAAGTGGCCTTGGCTGGTGTGACTCAGTGGTTGAAACATTGTCCTGTATACCTAGAGGTTGTGGGTTTGATTCTTAGTTAGGAGACATGCCTTGGTTGTGGGTTTGGTCTCAGGTCCAGGAGTCTACTAGAGGCAACCAATGTCTGCCTGCCTGTCTGTCTGTTTCTTTCTGTCTCCTGAAATCAATGAATATATCCTTAGGTGAGTATAAAAGAGAGAGAGAGAGAGAGAGAGAGCAAAAATAAAGAATCATAAAATAATTGAAAATAACGGATAGAAAAAGTTATAATGCACATCCTAATAAAAAGAAAGATATTATAGTATTATTTATAGCAGACACAAAAGAATTTAAAGCATCAAGGAATTACTATAAATAAAGAATACTGCATGCAATGATTCATCAAAAAATATATATATTATAAATTAGGATGCATTTAATATAACCTTGAAATAGATAAAACAAAAATGAACAGTTACTAAGAGAAAATGATAAATTCTTAGTGAGATTTTTTAAAGCATTTATTTAATTTTAGAAAGAAGGGAAGGGAGGAAAAAGAGAGGGAGAGAAGCATCCATATGTGAGTGAAACGTTGGTTGGTTGTTTCTTGCATGCCCTCAACCTGATACCTGGCCCACAGTCCAGGTCTGTGCCCTGAATGGGGATCAAACCAGTGACCTTTCAGTTTGTAGGACGATGCATAACCCACTGAGCCACACCAGTCAGGGCGATAGTGAGATATTTTTATATTCTTTCAGAAAATAAGATATTAAGCACAAATTAGATTAGAAGAATACACAATATTCAGATTAGTAAGACAACCTAATAGGTGTGGAAATATGCATTCAAAAATACAAAACAGAAACAATTTTCAAGGTAAATATGAAATACAAAGTACTTTACAAAGGAAATCTGTACAAATTTTCGAGGATCACTGTCATACAAACCACATTTTCTGACTTAAATATAATTAAATTAGAAGTCATTAAAAGTAAAACAATCACATTTCTCGTCAAGATGGAGGCATAGGTAAACATAGCTCACTTCCTTGCACAACCACATCAAAATGACAACTAAACTACAGGACAACCACAACTCGGAACCTTCAGAAATCGAGTTCAATGGAAATCCAACAACTACAGAATGAAAGAAACTATCCATCCAGACTGATAGGAGACACGGAGACACAGAACAGGCTGGTCCCACACCCACATGTGGTGGATAAAAATTCAGAAGGGATATCTCAGTAGTGAGGGGTCTTAGCTCCACACTTGGTCCCCCAGACCAGGGTTCCAGTGCCAGGAAGATAAGTCTCCACAACTTCTGGCTGTAAAAACCAGCAGGGGTTGAGGTGGTGAAAGGAACTACTAGATTCCTAAGCAATGCCTCTTAAAGGGCTCACACATGGACTTACTCAGACTCTCTCTCTCTGAGCTCCGTCACTGGAGTAGCAGCTTGAAAGGCACCAGTGGCATATTAGGGAAGAACTGAATTGTCTATAATCAGGGCAAGAGCTGGAGGATAGCATTCTCCTAGACAGAAAGGCAGGCAGAAGCCATTATTCCTTTTCTAAGCCCTCTCCCCACAGAGCCACAGAACAGGCAGGTAGGGCCATATCTGAGATTCCATAATTCTTTGGTTTGCTTTGCTCTGGTGAATCCCTAAGGCTCCATACCACCAAACCCATGGCCCACTACAGCTGTTAACAGTGGAAACAAAAACCAGCATCATATCTCTGAAGCCCCCAGCCTTGATATCTCTGACTAAGTGGCCGCAGGCCCAGCACTAGCAGCAGCCTGCTTTTGGATCAGTTTGGCTTCGTCTGGGAACCTCTAAGACTAGCACAAGTAGGAGCCATCTGAAGATTGTTGCAGCTCATGCTGAGTAGCCTTGGGCAGAAACACGGGGTGGGGGGATGACCCTGGCCTGCACCACCTGGGAAACCCTAGAGCCAGTGAACCCCATGGAAAGCTATAGGCCATGTTGGAACACTACTGCTCTTCCCCTGCACAACTGATCCTCCACAAGGGTGAGTGTTGGTGGTCAGTCAACATAGTCAGTCCTTGAAGCTGACTTGCCTGGCTAAAGCCTTCCCATTGACCAACCTACAGCAATCAAGGCTCAACTACAAAAGGAGGGTATACTCAACCTGCATGGAGGGCACACCTTGAGTACCCAATTTGGGTGATAGGACAGACTGTGCTACTGGACCTTACAGGACACCTACTATATCAGGCCACACTACTGAGATGGGGAGTCATAGAAGCTCTACCTAATACATAGAAACAAACACAAGGAGGTTGCCTAAATGATGAGACAAAGAAATGTGGCCCAAATCGAAGAACAGATCAAAATTCCAGAAAAAGAACTAAAGAAAATAGAAATGAGCAATCTATCAGATGCAGAGCTCAAAACACTGGTTATAAAGATGCTCAAGGAACTTAGTGAGAATCTCAGCAACATAAAAAAGACCCAGGCATAAATGAAGGATAAACTAATGGAACTAAAGGACAATTTACATGGAATCAACGGTAGAATGTTATGAAGCCGAGAATCATATCAATGGTATGGAACATAAGGAGACATAAAACAATCAATGAGAACAAGAAGAAGAAAAAAGAATATAAAAAAAATGAGGATAGCATAAGAAGCCTCTGAGACAACTTCATGTGTACCAACATTTGCATCATAAGGGTGCTGGAAGGAGAGCAAGAGAAAGAGCAAGAATTGGAAATCTATTTGAAAAAATAATGAAAGAAAACTACCCTAATTTGGTGAAAGAAATAGACATACAAGTCCAGGAAGCACAGAGAATCCCAAACAACATGGACACAAAGAGGCCCACACCAAGACACATCATGATTAAAATGCCAAAGGTTAAAGATAAAGAGAGAATCTCAAAAGCAGAAAGAGAAAATAAGTTAGTTACGTACAGGAGAGTTCCCATAAGATCGTCAGCTGATTTATCAAAAGAAAATTTGCAGACTAAAAGGGACTGGCAAGAAATATTCAAAATCATGAAAAGCAGGTACCTACAGCCAAGAGTGCTCTATCCAGTAAAGCTACCATTTAGAATCTAAAAGCAGATAAAGCGCTTTCCGGATAAGAAAAATCTAAAGTATTTAGTTCGTTATCACCAAACCATTATTATATGAAATGTTAAATGGACTTATTGAAGCAAAAGAAGATCAAAACTATGTACAATAAAATGGCAATAACACATACTTATCAACAATTGAATCTAAAAATCAAACTAAGCAAACAAGAACAGAGACAGAATTATGGACATGGAGAACATTTCGATGGTTGCTAGAAGGGAGTGTGGTTTGGGGGAATGTGTGAACAGGTGAGGGGGTTAAAGAGAACGAATTGGCAGCCACAAAATAGCCATGGGGGTGTGAAGTACAATACAGGAAATGGAGTAGCCAAAAAAACTTATACACATGACCCATGGTCATGAACAAAGGGGGAAGATGGCCTGAGAGGGTGGGAGGTGCTGGGTGGGGAGGTAAAAGGCATTACAATTGGGACAACTCTAACAGCATAATCAATAAAATATAATTGAAAAGAAAAAAGAAAGTAAAGGAATTGGATGGATTTGGAGAGTATTATGCTAAGTGAAGTAAGCCAGTCAGAGAAAGACAAGTACCATATGATTTCACTTATGTGTTTAGCTAACAAACAAATGAAAACAGATTCCTAGAGATAGAGAACAGACTGACAGCTGTCAGAGCAGAGGGGTTGTAGGGCTTATTGAAAAAGGTGAAAGGATTAAGCAAAAAAAAAAACAACCCTAAAAAAACCTCAGGCACAGAGGGCAGTATGATGATTGCCAGAGGGAAAAGGCTGCAGGGGGTGGTGGCAGAAGAGGGTAAAGGGAGAATATATGGTGATGGAAAGATATTGACTTGGGATGGTAAACAAGTAATACTTATACAGATAATGTTTTATAGAATTACATATCTATAATTTTTATTAACTGATGTCATCCTAATAAATTCAATAAAAAATAAATAAACAAAAAAATACACTACAAAAAAGTAAGGCAATCTTCTCAACAAGCATGTTTAAAATCTCATATGGTTAAGAAACATTCATGATGGTAATAAAATATTTAGAGCTAAGCAACACTTGAAGTACTATTTGTCAAAATTTATGGAATACAACTAAAATACTTTGTAGAATCATAAATGCATTTATTAAAATGTAGTAAAAACAAAAAGAAATGAGTAAAATAGAGAAAAAACATAAAATTCTTTCAAAATAGAAGGAAATAATAGATAAAATACATAAATTCAATCAGAGAACCAAAAATAATAGAGCAAATCAACAAACCAAAAATTAGTACTTTAGCAAAAGTAAAATTTATAAAAATCTTAGCTGGATTAAGAACAACAAACGGTATATATATATAAAATGAAGTTGTGGACACACAAAGGGAAATAACTGTGGATATTGTAGAATTCATACCTGTAAATAGGATATACCTTTGTTGATAAAGAATAGCTATGGCAAACATACATAATACTTAATGGTGACATTTTAGACACTGTCCTATTAAGAGAGAAACAAGACAAGGGTGCCACTGACTGCTCTGCTCAGCATTACACTGACAACCATAGCCAGTGCAGCAAGAAAAGAAAAAACAAATAGTACATAAAGATGGAAAGAGACAAGTCTTTTAAATTATAGATGATGCACATAGGAATGATTAGAGACTTTCCAGAGAAGCTATTATAACCAGTAGAGTTTGGCAAGTTTGTTGAAACCAAGCTCAAAATACAAAATCTGATATTCAACAGTGATAGATATTAAGAATATGTCATAGAAAAAATTCCATTCCTAATAATAACAAAAACTTAATGCTATAAAGATGTTAATTCTTTCCAGATCAATCTTTAAATTAAAGTTCTGACAGTTCTTTTTCCATGAATCTTGAAATGGTACACCTAAAATTCATAAGAAAAAGTAAAGAACCAAGAGGAACTTACTATGCCAGATATCATTTTAATTTAATTTTATTTATTATTTTTGTTGAAAAGGAAAGGATTTGTTTATTTTCAAGTTATACAGGCTTGGAGTCATGACTTAAGGTCTCCTTTAAAATACTAGAGGTCTCTAGAATACCCACAAACACACAGTCCTTCCTTCTCCCCTTTGCCCAGTCCAGGGTACTATATCTCAGGAAAGAAGTAGAAGTCCATGATTCAGGCAGACCCTTGGTTCTGACACCATCCACTGTGTTGCCACCACGATTTCCAGTTAATCCAAAACCATGTGGCACCTTCTCATGGCCCACCAGCAAGAGTCCTTTCACCCCTGTTCTTCCAGGCAAAGTCTCTCCTGCTTCTTAGGCCGCACGGCCAAAGGAGCCACCCAAAGCCATGTGGTCCTTTCTCTGTCTCTCAGGCCGAGGAGTCCCCTCTCCTCCAAATCCTTGTGGTCCAGACTTTCCTTCCTGCAGAGTCTCTCCTGCATTCTTCCAAACTGCTAAGAGAGAGCTCTGCATTGCTGCTACATCTTGCTTCCCAGCTTCCTAAGCTGCGTGGCAAAGGGAGCCCGAAAGCCGCGGGGTTCTCCCCTCTCGCCAAAAGCAGTCTAATTTTATTTTTAAAAAATTTATTTTAAATTATAGTTGATATGCAATATATTCATTTTAGTTGTAGACTATAGTAACTAGACCTTATATACCTTATGCAGTGATCACCATGATAAATTGAGTAACTATGTAATACCATGCATAGTTATTATTAACTATATTCTCTGTGTATATTACATTCCCATGACTTATTCTAATATAACTGGCAGTTTGTACTTCTTTGTCTTCTCCACATTTTTCACCCATCTTCTCATTCCGTTCCACCTAGCAACCACCAGTTTGTTTCTGTTTTATTTTGTTTTGTTTTTAGATTTCATATATAGGTGAAATCATAAGGTATTTGCCTTTCTCTGTCTGACATTTTACTTAGCATAACACTCTCAAGGTTCATCTTAAATGGCAATATTTTATTCTTTTTTATGGCTGAGTAAAGAATTCCATTGTATTAGAGTAGAAAAGATGAATAGGTTAGCTGTACAGAATGGAGAGCCTAGAAAAAAATTTACAATTGCATGGAAACTTGGCATATGTGAGAGGCAGCATTTTAAATCAGGAGGCAGGAGACATTAATGGTGATAAAATAATTGATCTATTGGGAAAAAAAGTTAGGCTCCAAAATCATACTTCTATTACAAAATTAAATTCTGATGCTTTCACAAAACAGCTAAGTATGAAAATCAAGTTCATAATTTTTTAGAAGACAATGTAGAATTATCTTTATAATCTTAGAGTAGAAAAATTTATCTATAAAGGTAATAAAAGCAATTCATAAATTAAAAAACTGGAAATATAATTAAACAAAAAATTGGTTCAATGAAAGACATTGAAAGCAAAGTTAAAAGAAACACCACAGACAGTGAGAAGATAACTGTGAAATGTATAACTGACAGAGGATTAATATTCTGGATTTATTAAAAATTCCTACAAATCAATAAGAAAAAGAACTACCAAATAATATAAAAATAGTCATTTTCTAATAACGAGCTATTCACAGAAGAGGAAACCAAAATGACCAATAAACAAAAAAAAATTCATTATTCTTACTAGTTATCAAGAAATTTCAAATAAAAAATGAGATATGATATAGGCCTGGCTGGTGTAGTTCAGTGGATTGAGTGTGGGCTGCAAACCAAAGGGTCACCGGTTCGATTCCCATTCAGGGCACATGCCTGGGTTGTGGGCCAGGTCCCCAGTGGGGTCCAGGAGAAAGGCAACCACACATTGATGTTTCTCTCTCTCTTTCTCTCCCCTCCCATCTCTCTAAATAAACAAAGTCTTAAAAAAATGAGATATAATTTCATATCCATTAAATTGTCAAAAAATAAAAGTATGGCTACTTGAAGTGTTGGTAAGAATATGGAAGAATACAAACTCAGAAACTACTAGTATGGGTGTAAATTATGTAACATTTTATAGCACAATTTGGAAGGATCTAGTAAAGTGAAAGATTTATATATTCTTCAACTCAGCAATTCTATTTTTAGGTATTTACTAGTGAAATTCTTGCACATATGACTATGAAAAATATACAGGGATGTTTACAGCAGCTGTTTTTATGGCTGTAAGAAATTAAAAATATTCTAAATTCCTGAGGTGATCCAAGATGGTAGAGGAGTGAGTAGAGGCTACACAAACATTCTCCCAGGATGAATCTGGAATTACAACTAAATTGTGGAGAAATCATCTGGAATAAACAACTGAACAATAGCAGGAGAGAAGCCTTATAATCATAGACAGACAGAAAAACAGCTTCACCACAACATGACTGGTTTGAGGAGGAGATATGAGAGGGCTGGTTGGGCTCCCACAGGTGGCAGCTGAAGTGCCAGAATATTTCAGCAGCTGGAGGGTATCCCCCTGAGAAGCATGGGGTCTAAACCCCAAGCTGGGCTCCCAGCCTATAGCATCTGAGCCTGAAAAGTACCCAGATAACATCCAGCTGCACAAAGCAGCAGGGTTTCTCTCTGCCAAGGATAGACAGCTGCAGATGCAGAGAGCCTTTTTAAAGAGCCAATGCATAAATTTTCATTTGCAGCCACTTACCCTGGGCTCTGGCAAAGGCAGGCAGAGTGGACTAGAGGTGCTTGAGAGACTGGAGATCATGGCTTTGGGGAGGGAACTGAGAGAACAGCCACCAGGATCTGGTGCTGGGTCATCCTGTATACTGTAGGAGCCATCATGCTCAGGCAGACCACTCCCCTCCAAGTGGTATCAGCCTAAGGAGAAGCAAAAACCCTGCCCCCAGGACTTACTATGCCCCAACCTGTGGTGCTTAAGCCTGACTGTTGATTACAAAGTGACTAGATTAACAACTGATGGAGTCAGCCACTGATGGTGGGTCTCTGGTAGTCTTGAACAGGCTGCCTAAGGCCAGACTGGGATGCTAACTGACATTGCCAGAGGCAGATCCACAAAGAAAACAAAAACAGTGCACCTGCACAACAGCGTACAGGACATGGTGGGTGGGTGAATCTCAGTCAGCCAGCCAGAAGGAAGGACCCATCAAAGAATAACCCAGTAATCAAAACCCAATTAAAACCAGAGAGCCAACATAAATGGCATAAAGGGCATCCCAAGAGCATCAAGTTTAGGAGATCAAGGAGAATGCACCACTGAATCCCACAAGTCTCCTACCATAGAAGTTCACACCACTAAGACAGGTAGTCAGAGCAGATCAATCTAAGAAGCAGAAACAAACAAGAAGAGTCTCTCTTAAAATGAGGAGACAAATAAACAACTCCCAATGGAAAGGAAAGGAAGAATCCTCAGAAAGAGTGCTAAATGAAATAGAGGCAAGTCAACTATCAGACATTGAGTTCAAAACAATGGTTATAAAAAAGTTCAATGAGCTCAGTGAGAATTGCCAAAAAGTACACGAAAGCTATAAGGAACTACTTCCAAACTACATCAGCATGGAAAAGGACATAGAAACTATCAATAAAAACCAGGAGGAAATGAAGAATACAATTTCTGAATTGAAGAACACAGTAGAAGGAATTAAAAGCAGGCTAGATGAAGCAGAGGATTGAATTAGTGAGCTGGAGGACAAAGTAGAAAAAAATTCACAGGCAGAGTGACAAAATGAAAAAAGACTAAAAAGGATGAAGAGGGCTTAAGAGAACTGCAGAACAACATGAAATGTAGCAATATTCATATCACAGGAATACCAGGAGAAGAGGTGCAAGGCACAGAAAACTTGTTTGAAACAGTAATGATAGAAAACTTCCCTAACATGATGGGGTGGGGGGGTCATACAAGTCCAAGAGCACAAAGGGTCCCATTCAAGATAAATTCAAAGAGGCCCACTCCAAGACGTGTCATAAGTACCTATTAATAATAACCTTAAATGTAAATGGATCAAATGCTCCAATCAAAAGACATAGGGTAGCTGAATGGACAAGAAAACATGACCCACATATATGCTGTCTACAAGAGACCCATTTCAGAACAAAAGACCTACACAGACTGAAAGTGAAGTGATGGAAAAAAAATATTCCAAGCAAATGGACCTGAAAAAAATCTGGGGTAGCAATACTTATATCAGACAACATAGATTTCAAAATAGGCCATAAAAAGAGAAAAGGGAGGACACTATATAATATTTAAGGGAACAATCCATCAAGAAGATATAACCCTTGTAAACACATATGCACCCAACATAGGAACACCAAAACATATAAGGAAAACCTTGGAGGACTTCAAGAAAGATATCAAGAGCAACACACTCATAGTAGGGGATTTTAACACCCCCTTGTCAACAATGGACAGATCTTCCAAGCAAAGAATGAACAAGGATATTGTGGCACTGAACAACACTCTGGATGAAATGGACTTAATTGATATATACAGAACCTCTCACTCCAAAGAAGCAAAATATACATTCTTTTCAACTGCACATGGAACATTTTCAAAGATAGACCACATGGTAGGTCACAAAACAAGCCTCAACAAACTCAAGAATATTGAAATTATACCAAGCACCTTCTCAGATCACAATGGCTTGAAACTAGAAACCAACCTCAAGGAAAAAGTTCAACAATTTTCAAATTCATGGAGACTGAATAGCATGCTATTAAATAATGAATGGGTTAACAATGAGATCAAGGAAGAAATCAAAAGATTTCTGGAAATGAGTGAAAATGAACACACAACAGCCCAAAACTTATGGGACACAGTGAAGACAGTCCTGAGAGGGAAACTCATAGTGATTCAAGCCTACCTAAAAAACATAGAAACATTTCAAATAAACAAACTAATACTACAACTACAAGAACTGGAAGAACAACAACAAACAAAGCCCAGAGTGAGTAGAAGAAAGGAAATAATCAAGATTAGAGAAGAATTAAATGACATGGAGACTAAAAGAATAATTCAAAGGATTGATAAATCTGGGAGATGATTCTTTGAAAAGATAAACAAAATTGAGAAACCTTTAACCAGACTCATCAAGAAAAAAAGAGAGAGCATCTAAATAAATTTAAAAAATAATAAATGAAAGAGTAGAAATTACAACTGAAATCACAGAAATACAAAGGACTGCAAGAAATTACTATGAAAAACTACATGCCAAGAAATTTGACAATCTGGATGAAATGGACAAATTTCTAGAAACATATAATCTTCCCAAACTAAATTAAGAAGAAGCAGAAAACCTGAGTAGACTGCTAACAGCTAGTAAAATTGAAAAACCTGAGTAGACTGCTAACAGCTAGTAAAATTGAAGCAGTAATCAAAAAACCACCAGTACACAGAAGCCCTGGACTGCACAGCTTCCCAGGTGATTTTACCAAACATTTAGGGAAGAGCTAACTCCTATCCTTCTCAAACTATTCCAAAAATTCAAGAAGAGGGAAGACTCCCAAACTATTTTTATGAGGCCAATATTATCCTAATTCCAAAACCAGGTAAAGATACAACAAAGAAAAAAGAAAAAAACTACAGGCCAATATTGCTAATGAACATAGATGCTAAAATCCCAAACAAAATATTTGCAAACTGGATCCAGCAATACATTAAAAAGATCATCCAGCATGATCAAGTGGGATTCATGCTGGGGACACAATGATGGTATAATATTCACAAATTTATAAACTTAATACACCACATAAATTGAAAGACAAAAATCACATGATCATATTAATAGATGCTGAAAAAACATTTGATAAAGTACAGCAGCACCGATTTATGATAAAAATGCTCAGCAAAGTGGGAATAGAGGGAGCATACCTCAACATAATAAAGGCCATATACAAGAAATCTACCATCAACATCATATTCAATGGGCAAAAACTAAAATCTTTTCCCCTATGATCAGGGATAAGACAACGATGTTCGCTTTCACCACTTTTGTTCAACATAGTATTGGAGATTCTAGCTACAGTGATCAGACAAGTAAAAGAAATAAAAGGCATCCATATTGGAAAGGAGGAAGTTAAATTATCATTATTTGCAGATGGCATGATAGTATATATAGAAAACCCAATAGGTCCACCAAAAAACTACTTTACATAATAAATGAATTTGGCAAAATAATGGGACACAAAGTCAATATTCAGAAATCGAGGGCATTTTTGTATACCAACAATGAAATATCAGGAACAAAAACTGGGGAAAAACCCCATTTACTATAGCAACAAGAAAAATAAAGTACCTAGGAATAAACGCAACCAAAGAGCTAAAAGACTTGCACTCAGAAAACTATAGAACACTGAAGAAAGAAATTAAGGAAGACAAAAATAAATGAAAGCATATACCATGTTCGTGGATTGGAAGAATCAATATCATTAAAATGTCCATACTATTCAAAGCAATCTATAGATTCAACGCAATCCCTATTAAAATACCAATGACATATTTCACAGATTTAGAATAAACATTTCAAAAATGTGTATGGATCCAGAAATGACTCTGAATAGCTGCAACAATATTGAGAAAGAAGAAAAAATCAGGAGAGATCAGAACACCTGATATCAAACTATACTACAAAGCCACAGTAATCAAAACAGCCTGGCACTGGTGTAAGAACAGACACATAGATCAATGGAACAGAATAGAGAGCCCAGAAATAAACTCATGTCTCTATGGTCAGTTAATATTTGACAAAAGGGACAGAGGCATAAAATTGACTAAAAATAGCCTCTTTAACATGGTGCTGGGAGATCTGGAATGTATATGCAAAGAAATGAAACTAGACCACCAACTTACACCATACACCAGAATAAATTGAAAATGGATAAAATACTTAAACCTAAGCCAGGATGCCATAAAAGTCCTAGGAGAAAATATAGGCAGTAAAATATCAGATAATCTACACAGCAATATTTTCAGCAATACATCCTCGAGGGCAAGGGACATAAAGGAAAAAAAAATGGAATTACATCAAATTAAAAAGCTTTTGCACAGCTAGAGAAAACACCATCAAAATGAAAAAGGAACCAACCATATAGGAAAGCATATTTGCCAACAATACTTTGGACAAGGGTTTGATCTCCAAAATGTATAAAGAACTCATGTGACTCAATGCCAGGAAGACAAACAATACAGTTAAAAAATGAACAACGGACCTGAACAGACACTTCTCTAAGGAGGACATAGAGAGTTGCCATAGGTATATGAAAGGATGCTCAACATCACTTGCCATCAGAGAGAGCAATTTAAAACAACGAGACACTACCTTACACCAGTCAGAATGGTCATCATTAATAAATTAGCAAACAACAAGTGCTGGAGAGGTTGTAGAGAAAAAGGAGACCTAGTATACTGGTGGGAATGTGTACTGGTGTTGCCACTGTGGAAAACAGTACAGAATTTCCTCAAAAAACTAAAAATGGAACTGCCTTTTGACTCAGCAATTCCACTGCCAGAATTATACCCTAAGAATCCTGAAACACCAATTCAAAAGAACCTATGCACCCCAATGTTCATAGCAGCACAATTTACAATAGCCAATTGCTGAAAACAGCCTAAGTGCTCATCAGTAAATGAGTGGATCAAAGAACTGTGGTACATTTACACAATGGAATACTACGCAGCAGGAAGAAAGAAGGAACTCCTACCCTTTGAGATAGCATGGATGGCACTGCAGAGTATTATGCTAAGTGAAATAAGCATAATACTCTGAAATAAGCATAAGGCAGTGAAAGACAAGTACCGTATGATCTCACCTATAAATGGAACTTAATGAACAAAATGAAGGAACAAAATAGAACCAGAAGCATGGAAACAAGGAACAGACTGACAGGGACCGGAAGGTAGCGGGGACGGGGATAAGGGAGGAAAGAAGGGGAACTGCCTAGTTAAAGAACAAGTATAAATGACCCATGGGCATGGACAACCGGGCAGGGATTGACTGTGGGAGCGAAGGGTGGGCAGGGTAGGGGAGAGCAATTGGGGACAATTGGGACAACTGTAATAGAGCAACAATAAAACAAATAAATAAAATAAAATAAAAAATAATGTATCAAAAGAAGTAAGTAAATAAAAATATTCTAAATTCTCATCGACAGGAGAATGAATGTACTGTAGTATATTTATACAATGGAATATACTATACAATAGGTAAAATAAGTGAACTCAAGTTACATACAGTAAAATGGTGTAATTAAATTTCAAAAAGTGTAATATTTATGGGAAAAAGTATATATACATTACATTCCACTATTATTTATATAACACTTAAAAGCATGCCAAATAATGTTATATATATCTTACATAGCATAATTATATGTATTTAATGCATAGTGCGTATGTTTGTAGGAATATTTAAAAATATGCAAAATCAGGGCAGTGGCTACCTCTGGGGGATGGAGGGTAATGGTTATAAGAAAGCTTCAACTCTATCTTCACTGTTTTATTTCTTTTATGAATCATGTATGACAAAATCTAACAGATCCAGATGGTGTTCAACATTTAATTATGTATTTTCTAAGTATTTGAAATATTTCATTATAAAAATAGTTTCTACTTTAAATATGTCTATAAAGAAATTAAGCCTTTCCTCAATTCATTATTACTGATATGAAAATACAAATAATGAAATTATTTTATTTTTTCATCACATTTAGCTTACATTTGTGTAGAATTTAATAGTAAACAACATTTTTCTTTCGACGTACTTTTTTCCATGTGATTGTTTCTTTTAAGATGAGAAAGCTACACTAAAGAAGTTGAACTAATAAACCCACACTTTTATAGTCAATTAATATTCAACAGAGGAAGCAAGCACATACAATGGGCTAAAGATAGTTTATTCAGTACATGGTATTGGGAAAATTGGACAGATACATGAAGAAAAATGAAACTAGAACAACTTCTTATACCACACACAAGAATAAATTCAAAGACTTAAGTGTTAGACCCAAAACCATAAAAATCCTAGAAGAAAACATAGGTAGCAAAATCTTGGACATTGTTTGTAGCAATATTTTATCAGATATATCTCCCCAGGCAAGGGAAACGAAAGAAAAATAAACAATGGGACTACATCAAACTAAAATGTTTCTGCACAGCAAAGGAAACATCAACAAAATAAAAAGACAACTCACAGAATGGGAGATTTTATTTGCTGATACATCTGATAAGGGATTAATACCCAAAATTTATAAAGAATTTACAAAACTCAACACCAAAAACACAAACAACCCAATGAAAAAATGAGCAAAGGACTTAAATAGACACTTCTCCAAAGAGGACATACAGATGGCCAAGAGACACATGAAAAGGTGCTCAACGTCATTTATCATCAGAGAAACACAAATTAACACCACAGTGAGATACCATCTCACACCTCTTAGAATGGCTACCATCAATATTCCAACAAACAACAAGTGCTGGCAAGGATGTGGAGGAAGGGAAACTCTTTTGCACTGTTGGTGGGAATGCAGACTGGTGCAAAGCAGTATGAATTAACCTCAAAAATTAAAAATGGATCTTCCTTTTGACCCATTGATCCCATTTCTGGGAATATACATTTCTGTATATTCCTGACATTTATAAACACTAGCTTTTCTACCCCCAATTTCCAAAGTTGGGTGTCCTCCAGTTAAAAGAAATATTCATATGGTGTCTTTCACATACAAGAATGTCATTTCCAGCTCAGTCAAGGGTGCACTTGAGGTATCCATGAATTTGCATGAATCCATGCATAATAAATTGTAAGATCTTTCATCCTATAACAGAACTATTCCTAAATTTGAAAATTAATACCTACTTGCCTCTACACTAAATCCTTTCTCAATATTTTGTTATCATCATAAAGGCTTATGTGGTTTATAGCGTCTCTTATATGAGTTAGCAGTAACAGAGCAGCTGATGTTGGGGATGAAATCAGTGGCCACGGGATCCAGAGAGGCAGCTGGAGTCCAGCTCATGGCCCAGCCACTGACCAATAATATGCACTAGAAAACATTCTTGTCTCACGCTTTATGCTTTGGAGAGTACCAAGTACCAGTTTTTTTGCATAATTAGTAATGTGCTTAGTAGCATTTATTAAATGAAACATTGTCTCCATTTACTTAAAAGCATCATTTGACTGAATTAATACAAGAGAGTCCATCAAATTAATTAAGAACATTCTTAATATCTGTTAGTCTTGGCATTTTTACTACTAAATGTTTAGAATCTTACAGATTCAAAGTAATTTGCTTACTTACTTATTTCAAAGATTAATGCTGTCTTTTTAAAACATGGATTATCTTTCATTTTCATCTTTCACATTTTTCAATCCCGTACCTGATCTATGGACAGAGCTTCAGTTACACAGAGAACTTCTGATTTTTGTGATTAATTCCCTAATTCAATTGGTTATCTTGACTCTTTTCTATGCCATTGAGGATTAGTTGTATTTGGAAGGGTATATTAAGAGGTATCCTGCTGATCTTCTAGGCTTTATCTTCTAATATAAATCCCATGCCACAAGTGGAACATATCTTTAGAGATATATGCACCCTTACATTCACTGCAGCATTTTTCATGGTAGCCAAGACATGGAAGCAACCTAAGTGCACTCCGATGGACGGCTGGATAAAGGAGATGTGGTACAGACATACAGTGCAATACTGCTCAGCCATATATGGAAGAATGAAATAGTCATTTGCCACAACATGGATGGGTCTTGAGAGTATCAGGCTAAACAAAATAAGTCAGATGGAAAAGCACAGAAACCATACGATTCCATTCATCTGTGGGATATATAACAGAAATCAACAAACAAAACAAACTCATAGACACAGACAATACTGTGTGGTTACCAGAGGATAAAGAGGGTCAAATATATGGCGACAGGAGACAAGACTTTGGGTGGTGAGCACACAATGCAAGATACAGACAATGCATTATAGAATTGCACACCCGAAACTTATATAATATTATTAACCAATGCCACCTTAATAAATTTAGTTTTTAAAATTCATAATTAAATGTTGGGAAATGTTATTAAAAGGAAATATCTTTAGAATACAGGTATAAAGAACAAGGAAAATTCTTTTTTTTTTTTTAAGATTTTATTTATTTATTTTAGAGAGAGGGGAAGAGAGGGAGACAGAGAGGGAGAGAAACAGCAATGTATGGTTGCCTCTCACATGGCCCTCACTGGGGACCCGGCCCGCAACCCAGGCATATGCCCTGATGGGGAATCGAACTGGAACCCTCTGGTTCCCAGCCCGCGCTCAGTCCACTAAGCTACACCAGCCAGGGCTTGAACAAGGAACATTCTTAAGAAAAAGTAGTTGAGAATCATCCCAAATCTCAAAGACAAGAATGACATATATAATTAGAAGTATACTATTTGAATAATAGGTAATTGGTGACAATAAAAAAAGTAGTAGACAAGTTGGTGGCAGTAATATTATTAATAGTTACACACCTCTTCATACATTATATTTAGTAAATCAGGTTAGTCCTGGTATGTAACTCATAATTCATTTATTTGTTCTTCTAACATCAACTTTTATTCCATCAACTGCATGCTAAACAATGCTATATATTATTTATGTATATATGTAGTATATGTATCAATATTAGCAGATATGCACTTGGATATGAATCCTTATATATATTATATTAATTATAGTCAAAGTCTAGAAACGATATATAAAACAATGTTAACACTTATGCCTAAACTTTTTTCTTTTTACCTGCTAAGTTCCAATTTCTTTGGCTGTAAAAATTATTTTTACATTTAAGACAAAAAAGGAGGAAGTGCACTACACTTTCAGTTAATATTTATTTTTATAAATTTTTAACATTTAGTAAAAAAAAAGAACTCTTCAGGTCCAAAGTTGCAGAGGATGAAAAGAAAGAATTTAAAATTCTTTCAAATATATTGAGATTGTTCTGCTATTCTTTAAGAGACTTTAAATTACCTCTTCGATGACTCTTTCCTAAAAACTCAGAGAATTAACAACACAATGTAATCTAGGTTTAAATTTGGGTTCCTCCTGTGTTTCAGATATTTATGTTTGAGCTTTCCCTTACTGACAAGCCACTTAAAGAGTCACTGTTACTTTGAGGTTTTATCTAAGAGATCCGTGTCTTTGGAGCTCATTAAGGACATTTACAAAGATTACAATGTCAATAGCAACTAATTTCTGGACTGTGAGAAAGGTCTTCTTGAGTACATAAAATCTGTGGCAGTGCACAGTACACAATGGGCAGCTCAGATCCCAAATTTTATCACACATAAGTAGCAAACAAATTAATAATGTTACCTGGGCTCTCTCAGGATAATTAGGACTGAGTAAAAAACTGCTTTGAAATTCTGTAGATAGTATTGTACCTCATTTTTTATTCCCTTTGATTAACAAAGATTTATTTATCACTTTATCTCTTTTTCTAATGCTGCATGACTCTATTGTTCTTTTTAAAGTTTTTGGGGGTTAAAACTTGAAACATAACACAGTTATTTTTAACATATTTAGGAAATATATGTTACCTGATATAACATTGTTTTAAAATATATTTTATGTTTTATTTCCCTTTGCAAAATAGATAGTGTATATTTTAATACTAAACATGGATTTTATTTTTATACTTGTGCTTGGTAGAAAATTGGTTTCTAAAGAACTAATGGAGAGAGTAACTCTTTTAAATCACTAGCCTACTGCTTAGATCATTATGGCTACCATGTGGCCATTAAAACATAAACTTTATTTTGGGGACTGGGGATTCTATTATCAACAACTCAGGAGGAAAGATAGGGATAGCATTAGCTAGGCACATCACATGTTATCTCACTTAATCCTCATGACAAAGTTATGAGGTAGAGTCACCATCTCCAATTTACACAGGCAGAGAAAACTGTGATGAAGTCCCTCACTCAGTAGGTGGCTGGAACTGAGATGGGAACCGAAGCTCTCCACCTCCAATGCCTTTGTTACATCATGTGTGTTCCCACTGTGTTGTTGAAAATGGGACAACACATTGCATGAGTCTTGGGGCAAGTCAGTGTGACTGAATGGTGACATGCTTGGGCTCTTGGGCCATGCTCTCTGGGTTTCAATTTAAGTTCCTCCACTTATTTGTGGTATAACCCTGGCAGCTTCCTAAACCCCCTTTTATCCAATTGCCTCCTCTGTAAATTGGGGAAAAGCAGTTCTGACCTCTTAGAGTTTTGTGAGGATTGAAGTCACAACCTAAAAGGCATTTAGAACAGGACCTATACCCACTAAACTGTGTCAGCTATACACAATTTTTTAAAACTTTTAGACTGCTTTACTATTTTTAAATTAAATGTATTGGCGTGACACTGGTTTGCAAAATCATACAGGTTTCAAGTGTACAACTCAAAAAAGCTTCATCTGCACACCACATTGTTCATCATAGCCCCAGACAAAGTCTCTTTCCATCCTCGTTTCCCCCTTTCCCCTTTTGTTCACCTCCACCTATCGCCCTACTTTTCCCTCTAGCTATACACAATTTTTAAAATTATCTTGTGATGTGAAAGTGCAACTTAAGAACCTCAATCTTTTTTTTTTTTGCTTTTTAAAATTGTTGTTCAGTTACAGTTGTCCCATTGCTCACCCCTACCATATCCCGCCCCCACTCCCACAACCGATCCCCTCCATTGTCCGTGCCCATGAATCCTCTATCCGTGTTCCTTTGCCTGCCTCTTTTCCTTCTTTCCCTTGTTATCCCCCGACCCCTGCCCCTCTGGTCACTGTCAGTTTAAGAACCTCAATCTTTGATGTGGCACTGAAGATGCTGTAACAGGAAAGATAAATATTCAACAGGGTATTTAAAATATTAATATTCAAAGAAATGGAACTCAGTACAACAGTGACTTTAAAGAGTTTGATATGGCTTCTGTCACCAGATGGGTTATAGTAACCACCGCCCCCCCACCATGTTACAAAAAATAATGAAGATTTGTCTCTAAGTCAGGTAAACATTTCTTTAATAATGTATTTGTAAATTAGTGCTTGAAAACATTAACAATATATTAAACTATTTTTAAGAGCCTGAAGTGGGGGAGGTACTCAACCTTCTGAAATATCTGAGAAGCTCAGAATGATTTGTTTCATCAAGACAATTTGGCTCTTTGAATACCTACTGTGACTACCACTCAGTAGCCATAACCACTAAAAAATTCATTTACTCCCCAAATTAGTAAATTTGTAGTAAAAATGCCTCCTGGCATTCATTTATTTATTTTTAATAAAAACAAAAATTTATTTCTAGTAAAATCAACCCCATTAGTTGAATTAACTGGAACCCAATTAACTAGAAACTTTTGTTAACTAGGTTATTTCTTCAAAGGGAAGAGCTTCAGAGGGAAGAACAAGACCCGTCAAAGCTGCATCTGAGATTCAGTAGAAAGAAACTTCAGGGTCATGTTCAGAGGTATGTGGTGTGAACATTGTCACATACATCTCCTCTGCAATGCAGATTTATATTCAGAATTTGGAGCTTTGTGGCATACTGCAAAATTATGGATCATAAAAGAAACATTTACATTCAGTTTATGTAACTTATTAATTTACATTCAGTTTAGTTAGGTGAAGAACTGGACTAATGAATTTTAGGAGGGTTTTGATACACAGGGTGGCAGTAAGTGTACCTTTTGCACTTTCAGGACTTAGAAAAGGGAGTGACATTTGTTTCAGCTGTCCATTTGTACTACCTCAAATGGACCATTGAAAAATGGTTTGCTTGGCTGAGTAAAATTTGGATGGAAACTCCTCAATTGAAATTTGGGGGGGGGATGAAATTTTGCTGTTAATTAAAATTTCTGGCCAACCACAGGTTCCAAATCAATAAGCTATATTTTCATGATATATCATGAAGACTCTCTTTGCCTAATACATTAAATGTTTTAGAAATAACTTACTGTATGGATTGGAATTTCCAACAACTCAACAGATCTAATCACTCATCTAAATGCTGATACCTTTAAAAGGCCATAGCTGTGTGTTATAGAGACCAGTCTGAGCCTTACTGTAATCGAAATGCCAGCCCGGGGGTTAACCAACACCAGGACTGCTGAACGAGTCCTCCGTACTGAGGGCAGACACCTCTGAAACAGGTACTGCCGACAAACATAAGCTCTACAGACATAGCCTCTCCACCGCATGGAAGCCCAGAAGGAGGTTCCTCAGTGCTGAAGATCCTTTGAGCTTTCAAAGAGCAGAAGATTTTAAAATTAGGGTCCAGGATTTAAACTCTTATCACATACTTCTCCCTTGCATAAACATTTACTATAAAAGTCTACTTTTAAACATTCCCAGACATGAAAAATAACAATCATTGACACCATTTGGGGTTATCCTCAATAATAATAATTCAGACTAATAATGTCATATTTTGTTAATCCAACGTGTTTAGTAGAGCCCACTAATAGCTTTAAATGATGAATTTTTAAATTTTACTTAATCACCTGCCACTCAACACCCTCAGCTGGACTGCTTATAACACAGACAATTAAAGAAAGAGGTGATTAAGTAGGGTTTGCATTTTGGTTTCAAAGTTTAAATAAAAGGAAGTGTGATTGTACTCCCAAAGACTTACAGAAACTTATGGACAAAACATACTTCCAGTTGCAAAAGGCTCCAATTTAAAGCCCTGTAAGGACCGAGGGGAAATAAAATATGCTAGAAATAGTCATAATTTTTTCTAATTATTAAGTTGGAAAAATAGGAATTTAACAGGAGAATCAGGTTGGGGGGCAATTTAAATAATAGAAAAGAAAAAGGATTCTATTTGAGATAGTTTCTAGTTTTGAAATATGTCTAAATTCTTTTTTGATTAGCAGCAATCAGTATTCAGAAGTATGTATTAACATTCTTTTATTTGGCATATCTATGTATCAGTTTTATAAATTGTCTGAAAAAAGTCACACATTCATTCAGAATACCTAACACTCCGGGATAACAAAGAAAAACAATGTTATTCTAGACGAAGTACCCATTCACTCTGTGTTTGAACCTCTTTTCCAACATCAAATATTCTTATCTTTTAATGAAGGCAGAAAGGATTTCTGATCACTGCCTGTGTCCAAGTACTTGCCATGCATCTGTAGATTAAACCAAAAAGTTTCATTACTGAGGATGAATACTATTGATGGATTAAATGTTTAATAGGGGGAAATAATCTACCCACCAAAGGAGCATGAGTATCGCTTCCAGAAGACATTTTCATTTCATCCGTCACCAAGTTCATTTTAGAGTGCACAAATACAGGTTTTAGTTTCTAAAAGACACAAAAGATATATACTGTGTTTTCAGGGGAAAATAATGATCAAATCAAATAAATGAAGAATGTTTTTCAGCACTTAGTTAACCAAGATATGAAAACCTATTTGCTCAAATATGTCTGGGGAAATCCTCTCCTTTAAACCCACGGAATAGACCTTTTCCTCAATAATAATTAAAACCAGACAAATTGGTGGGGGTGGAATTGGATTTTTTTCAAACTAAAAGAGAAGGTTTGTTTAGAACAGAGGCAAAAGAAGGGTCTGTGGAACTTAGGAGAGAGGAGGGTTGTTGTTTAATGGGTACAGAGTTCCAGTTTTGTAAGAAAAAAGGGATTCTGGTGATTTGTTTCACAACATGTGAATGTTCTTAAAATTATTGAACTGTACACATAAAAATGGTTAACATGGTAAATTTTATGTTACGTATATTTTACTCCATTTACAAAAAAGTCTTGAATAGTCCCTTCAGAAAAGAAGATCTAAGAATGGCCAACAGACA
>PVJI01024330.1:0-22093 GCA_004026765.1 Micronycteris hirsuta
TGTGAATTAACACTGTCAAGCAAGAACCTTATCATGGAATAATGAAATGTTGACTTCTTTTTCATGGTCAAATTGTAATGATGTTCTCTTAATTCATGATGCATTCCTATTCTGTTGTTGTACTTTACCCTGTCAGTTAAGATGGGAAAGGTTCGCATTATTTAAGCAACAGATGTGCTATTCATGCAAAGTTGGGCATTCTAGAAATAAGGATCTTACATGTAAAGGAACTTCAAACGACAATAATATTAGGTTAATCCAAGAAGAATTAACAGTCTCCTCCTCATGCACCCTGAAAAGGGAAACATTTATGTAACTAATTAGTTTACCATAGTAAATAATCCACTGACATTTGTAAGAAGCATTCCTATTGGTGCCTGGACTAAATATTATGTTGCATGTTAAACTATAAATAGGGTGAATCACAGTGCCAGGCCCAGCTCTAAAATGCTATGGAAAATAAGTGAGCTCTGTCGGGGTGAAATGGGCGTTACAGGCCTTCTTTACACAAGTGTCCATTGCCCAGTTCAGGTTCCCTAGTGCTGCCGTGGAAACTTGATGATTCATCTCACTTTCCAGCCTGACCCTACATGGTAGTTTAAAAAGTGAGTGAATGCTTCTCTAGCGAGAAGAAACTATAGGAGACGAACTAAAACAAAATTCGTAACCAGCTCAGAGAGGTGATTCCATCTAGCTTTAAGTGCATGGAGAAAACAGGGCTTTCTACATAATTGCATTTTGCAGCTACTTGCAGCCTAGATAACTGGAAGAGTTTAGATCAGGAAATCATATCATGCTCTAGATCACAGGTGGCAAACACAAGGCCCGCAGGCCGAATCAGGCCCTCCACTTTGTTTTATCCAGCCCAGCACCTCGTTTCTACCTGGCAGCAGCTCCAAGCTCTCACTTATCTGTTAAGGAGTAGTTACATTTATACAGTCCTAAAATTACATTCGGCCCTTTGAAGGCAACCACAAGGCTGATGTGGCCCTTGGTGAAAATGAGTTTGACACCACTGCTCTAGATCATCTTAGCCTCAAATGTCTGTGTGTTTAGTGATTTTCTTCCAAACTGCACGCTACGTATAGCCAGAATGAAGACCAGAGTTGAAAAGTGAGTGATGAAACAGTCTTTACATGGAGGAGACTTCTCGAGACCACATATGTGGGTGAAGCGCATACCAGGGGCTCAATGTCAGGCCCAATTAAGAGGGGATGAGGAGTAGAGTAGAAAGAAGGGCCAGTATTATTAGGGCTCATCCAGGCAAAGCCAAGGAAGTAGCTGCCTTCCTGGGATACAAGAGATTCTCCCTTGCTCCATTCCTGAAATTCTTACCATGAGAGCCACACATTCAAATGAAGCCTGTCTCTGAAAGATCCCATTCCTGTGTGTGATCACGTAGTCACCCATTCAACTAATTCAATGTTTCTTATGACTGATGGACTGTTCCAGAAATGTCAAGATGCCATAAACAGAAAGAAAAGTAGTTATATTCCCTGTCTCAAGTTCATAGTCTAGTGAAGTAGAAAGAGAGATACGAAAACAAATAATGATTATCTTAGTCAGTCTGGTCTCTTATGACAAAGTACCATAGATTGGTTGGCTTAAACATTAGACATTTATTTCTCCCAGTTCTGGAGGCTGGAAGTCCTAGATCAGGTGCCAGCAGATTTGGTTCTTGGTGGGGCCTCTCTTCCTGGCTTCTTTCTATGTTCTCATGAGGCAGAGGCGGGGTGGGTGGTGGGAGAGGTGAGAGAAGGATAGAGCACACAAGCTCACTCCCTTTGGTGTCTCTTCCTCTTATAAGGACACTAATCCCATCATGTGTGTGAAAAAGTATCAGATGTTTAATTCAAGACATAACTAAGAGAGGCATGTGGATGTATACTAATAACCAGGGGGCTATGTGTGTTTGCTCCAAATGCATGTATGGATTAGGCAGAGCCTTCATGAATGGGGTTAGTGTTTCTATCTCTGGAGAGCTCCTTTTCCCTTCTGCCACAGGAGGACACAACCAGCAGGTGACGGCTATGAACCAGGAAGAGTGTCTTCACCAGGTTACTATGCCATGATCTTGGACTTCCAGCCTCCAGAACTGTGTGAGAACTAAATTTCTGTGTTTATAAGCTACACAGTCTGTGGCATGTTAGTATAGCAGCCAGAACAGATTAAGACACAAGGTCACCAGTTACAATGGCTTCTATTGCTCCTTGAGCCTGGTTAGTTTTTTGTGTGCTGAAGCTCTTCCCCATGAGCTGGTTCACAGCCCACCCCTCCACCCCCCCAGATATTTTGCAATCTGGCCTCTATCCCACACGAAGAGATGGAAGGGAGACTGCATTCAATATTAATGGCCTTTATGGATATTCCCATACTATCAATAGGCTCACAAGAAAGAATATAAAGGGTGAGAACAAAATCATAATAGATGGTCCTCTCTCTGCTGGAAAACTAGCTTCAAAACTTTGCTAGGACTAACATGGCCCTTGGCTGTGGCCACCTGGACTGTTGCTTTCCTCCAATTGTCTCTTCCTGGGATGAGCCGCTGGCTGAGTGTGGTCAGCTACAGGGCCCTGATGCAGGCAGGATGCCCTTGTCATCCCTGTACCGGGGAGAATGTGCTGTCTGCATGGCTATGATTAACTCCCTACATTAGGGGTAGAGGGGTGGCAAGGCATGGCTGGAATTCACACACACAGTGAACTGAAGATGAACCTTTATATCTCTGAAGCTGCTTTGGGTTGTAGCATCTCTCTGAGATCGTTCAGGGTGCTGGCTATTTAAGAGTTCCATTCCTGTTATCTAAGTACATCTGCATAGGGAGGGAGCGGCCCTGGGTGGTAGGTGTGGGCTGAGACACAGACTTCCAAGTAGGAAAATTCAAGGTACCAAGGGCCTCACCCTAAGCAAAGCCAGGGCCCTGATGACTGAAGCAGTGGCTCGGGAGGCCACTTAGCATCCTGCTCTGGGCTTGACCATTGCCTACCATTGTTCTTCTCATCACTGTTACGCTACCACTCCAGGCCCCTTCCAGGCTGCTCCAGCCAGAAAGGAGGAGAGAATGGGAGCAGCATTTTCCAGGAAGCCCTGAGCCACTAACATCTTCCTTTGGGATGGATGACAATGGAAGCACCTGTTGCCTCCAGAGGATTCCATCTCACTCTGAATGAAACACAGATTTCTTGCCATAGCTTCGGGGATCCTATACACTGTAGTCCCTGTAGACTTTCCTTCTATTACTCCTTGCATTGCTTCATTCCTGCTGGCCTTACTGGCTTCTTTGCTAATCCTGAAACAGGACAAGTGTGATCCTGCCTCTGGGTCATTTTCAAGCCTTGCTCCTTTAAGTGTTCCATTCAAGCATCTGTTCAAATGTCTTATCAGAGACCCCCTTACCTAAAACACCACCTTCCCTCTTCCCCACCTCTCACTGTACCCTCTTCCTGGCTTTATTTCTTTTCCTAGCCCTTCTTACATCTGACACGTGTTGTATCTTTGAGATGATAGTCTAAGCATCTGTCTCCCATCACCCAAATGCAGGGTCCTTGGAAGCAGCATCTTAATGTCACCAGTGCCTAGAACAGTGCATGGCATATGAGAGAGAGAGAGAGTCAAAAATATTTTGGAATGTTTGTTGGATGGGGAGAACAGTTTTCTCAAAAATACTGTGCCTTCACTGTCTCTGTGTGTGTTCACCTTCTGTTCCCTCAGCAACTCACAGCAATGAAGCCTCACCCTTGGCTGAATGATGACTTCTTACATTCATTCGGCTCTTTTCAGCTCTATTGACTTTCTGAAGCAATTTATGCCATGAACAGAGTATTATGGACTTTGGAGCCAGTGTGGTTTGGCCGTAACCCCATTTCACCACTTAATAGCTATATAATCCTGAGCCACATTTCCATTTGAGTTAAATTAGGATACAAATGCCTTGCTCATGGGGATTTTCCAGGAGCATGAAGTGAGGAAACATATGTGAGACTCTGGTGCAGGGCTGGGCACCCAGTCAAAGATCAATAAATATGAGTTCCATTGCTTTCTTCCCTTCCCATTGGCACTTCTGTGACTCTTCCTTATTCTCATCTATCGTCACTTCTTTGTGTGCTTGCACACTTTTTAAAATCTTTTTCCCTACCTCTAAGCTACTGCTGTTTTCCGAGGCTGACCTTAGTATTATTCTGTTTTTCTGGTCCTGTGTGATCGCTGGGTTATCTGATCCACACCTGTGACCCAGCTATCATCCATGATCCCCAAATGCCCAGGCCCTTCCCAGTCCTCTGTCCTGGGTTCCAAACTCCTACTTGCCACTGCCTACTGCCCTGTCCACCAGATGCCCTGCTGGCATCTCCAGCTCAACTCATTAACTCCTCTGCTCGTCCAAGCTCTCTTCCTCCATCTTAGAGAATGGTACCTTCTTAGCTGCTCGCTGGAAATTTGTGTAAATTTGTATTTTTACTTTTCTCTCTCCTATATCCCATATTATTAAGCCTGATAATTTCTAATTTCTAAATATTCTTTAAACATTTTCACCCTACCTGGTGCTCCCTGAATTCAAACTTTCATCATTTCTCACCTACTTTGGCTCCCCTTGTTTTTAACAAGTCTTCCCCGCCAGTGCACTTTCTTCTCTACATAATCCTCCAGTGTGATTTTCTAAAATGGATATGTGATCACATCATTTTCGCTTAAAAATAAAATCATTAGCCTTTGCTGGTGTGGCTTAGCTGGTTGGAGTTTCATCCCATAACTGAAAGGTTTGGGGTTGAATTACCAGCCAGGGCATATACCTGGGTTGTGTGTTTGATCTCTGGTCCGGGCGTGTATGGGAAGCAACCAATAGATGTTTTTCTCTTGCATTGATGTTTCCCTCCCTCCCTCCCTCTCTCTCTAAAAGCAAAGGAAAAGTGTCCTAAGTTGAAAAAAAAATTAAAAAGACACACAAAACAAAATAATTTCTTTAGCATGACAGATTACTTTTCGTGAATTGGCCCATTCTCAGCTACACTTGCAGCTGCCCCAATGTGCTGTGTTACTAGTTGCCCCACCCTCCTGCCCCCTGCCTTTGCTCAAGCCCTTCCCTTTCCCTGAAACACCCTCTTTTCCCCTCATCCACTTATCCACTTGTCCACTTCTCCACTCTGCTCAGCATTGCCCAGTTTAAACATCACTGTTGATCTTCCCAAGCTGGGAAAGTACCGGTCTGTGGAGTCCCTCCCCCCTTCACATACCCTTGTGTGAGACCTACCACACTTCATTGTACATCATTGATTTTGCTGTTTCTTCTGCAATCCTACAGACTGGAATGTTACTGAGGCATTCACCCTGGTTCCCCAGCATTTAGCTGAGTGCCTGGCCCTCAGTAAACAATGCTTGGGTTAGCAGAGCACACTGGCTGTGGCCCAGCTCTGAATCTAGAGCATTGCAGCTGTTGGTAAATCTAGCTTTGCCTTACTCCTTGATGGTTGTTTCCTTGCTACTAGTTGCATGTGAACTGTTTGAGGTTTAGGCTTCAGTTTTTGTTGTTGTTTTTTGGACTTAGCTCAGTTTGTCTCATGAATCAGATTTGAAAGAATTCATTGGACTAATTTATCTGTAAGTTTCTCTCACACTCTGATATGTCCCAATTACTTCCTGTGGGAATAGGAACTAGGCGACCCAATGTCTTGTCCATGCCCTGCCACTAAGCAACTGGCACATGTTACTTATCCTCTTTGACCTTCAATTTCCTCTTCTGTAGAATGGAAGATTATTTTTCTAAATATCTGTGAGGATTAACTTAAAGTACACAAAAGCACCAAATGTAAGGCAATGTATTTAGGGAGTCATGCTAAGTATTTCTACATTTTATACCATCTTGAAATAAAGAGGTACAAATGTCACATGGCTACCTGGTCTTGCTATTTCAATCAGGAGAGGCCATTTCAAAAATTGTGGGTGAAATTGTGAAGAAATAATGGAGAGTCCTTAAACAACTCAGAGCATTGAGAACATAGCAGAAGACTCTTTCAGGGAAGTGGTCTAAGAATCCCTCTTTTGAAACTTGGGCAAGCCAAAATGGAATCCCCTGGGGTTGAGCTGTGAGGACTGGGATGTCTGTCTTTCTGAGTCTCTCTGGATGAGAATTCAGTCAATGCTGGATGAGTTGAGAGCGTTGCCCTGGAACATTCTGCTGAAGTCCTCCTGTGAGACCACCGACAAACACAGATGAAGATATCACTACTGCAATTTAGAAATTCAGGGGGCCCCAGAGAATATGCCCAACATAAAACCCTAGAGGCTGTCTCTCTTAATGGCTATTGAAATGAACTGGGAGGCAGGAGACTGGAGCAGGGAGTGAGCCTGTCTGTGGACAGACCAGTTGGTGTGAAAAGACTTACTGAGCAACTGGAACATGTCAGGTCCACTGTCAAGTTGTAAGAATACAAAGATGAGTAACAGTGGCTTGTACTTGTGGTGGAAAAGGTTGTAGAAGGTAACTGGCATCATCAGGATATGTAAAAAAGGACTGTTCCAAGGAGATGTGATTGTGCAGAGGAGGTAGTCCCAAAGCTGAACACCATTCAGTGCTGCAGACACAAGGGGCCCAGGCTGCCCTGGGATTGGGTGTGTGAGGAAGCCTGGCCTGGTTCCTACACCATGCAGCCCCTTCCAGTAACTGTGTGAGTGACAGGACATCTATTCTTCCACTTCTACACCATGGAGGCCTGACTACCTTCTAGAGGTCTGAGCTTTAAGTGGCCTGAGAGAGTTACTCTTCACACATGTGGTTCCATTTGATAGGCACAACAGGCCCTCCCACTTCAGAATCACTTTCCCAGAGGCCCACACCATGCGAACTCTCAGTATTACAGATTCATCCCTTCAGACAATCCAGGAATGATCATTTGAAATGTAAACAGTTCTGCAAATCCTAACACTAGCTAAAACCTACTTATATCTCCTCTATGAGACTCCGGTTTAAGTGCGTTACAAGTTTAAGTGCGTTAAGTGTATTAACTCATTTAATTCTTATGATAACCTGATGAGTTATTATTATCTCCATTTCACAAACAAGGAAATGGAAGCTCAGAGCTATTAAGTAACTTGTCCAAAAACAGGGCACAAAAGTAGAAAGTGGTAGAGGCAAAATTTGAAGCCAGTCAGACTGGTTCCACATTCATGCTATTAACCACTCTACTATTATAGAACGAGCAGTATTGAGTGTTATTAGCAATTTGTTCCTTAATTAAATTATAGTAGCTAATATTTAATGAGCATTTATGGTGATCCAGGTATCATACTAATTGATTTTTATTATTTTATTCATCATGAATACAGCCCAATAGTAGGTACTGTTATATTACCATTTTATAAATGAGGCAAGTTAAAGACTTTACTTGAGGTCAGATAAACAGGAAATATGGAACGAGGACTTGAAATCAGACACTTAAATTTCAAAACCCATGTGTCTGGTAGTACATTAAACTATAATGTACAATTGGGTGACAGCAGACACCTGTGGACAGAATGGGCCCTGAGGGGAACTTTTCTCAGGGAGAGAGCAGGCTCTATGGCACTCCTGGGGGAAAAGAGGCACAGGAGAGGGTAGCCATAACCCCTCTCACCCTTCAGTTATATCTGGGGCTGACTCTGCCCTCAGTCTACCTCAGAATTTGAGGGAGTAGATTTATCTACTAAAGCCTTACTGAATAGGCCAAACATTCTCTCATTGAACTATCAAGTTGGAAAGGTGAAGGATCTTCTACCCCAACATTCCACGGAATGCCATACATTAGTTCTCTGATAGGCACCAACTATCTCTCCACTTGTTTGTTCTCATTCACAGGCGCTTATTGCTTCTCAAGATGATCATCCTTTTGCTAGAGCTCTGTCTTGCTGCCAGATTTTTCAGCAGTCATCTGTTCCCTGTAACTTCTATTTCTACACCCTTGAAGCTAGACAATTGGGCTCCTTTCTTCCTGTATTCATCTCTTTGTCTCATCTTACACCAAGTTCAACCTACTCTGAGAGCTCCTGACATACCAAATTGCTTTTAGGCAATTGGGAAAGCCATGCTCTCTGTTGCCCCAGGACCTTTGCTCATGCTGTTTCCTCTTCTGGAAAGTTCTCTTTTCTCTTCTAATCTATTTGGTTAATTTTGACTCTTTCTTTCACTTCAACTCAATTATTTCCTCAGGAAAGCTTTCCCTGTCCCTCTGGGTTAATGCCCAAGCATTTCCTGCAGAAGATGTCAGTGGGAAGTTCTCTCAAGAAGGTGGCAGGTTGAGGCTTTAGGTAAAGACCAGCCACAGCAGCTGGGGATGGGCTCACCAACCAAACAAGTAAAAGGAATCTTAGAGGTATGGGTGACACACCGACAGTGGGTGCTATAATCAGAACCCCCGCTTCATAAAACTTGCCCAAGTAAAAGTTTAGTGTTTACATATGTGGCTACTTGATTGAAATCTGCCTCTTCCATTGGTCATCTTTTCTCATTTCCATACGGCCAAACACATGATTTGTCGATAGTTGTTATTCAGTGGGTACTAGCTGAGTAAATACATGGATTAACAAATGAATGAATGAAGCCCACTTCCTGTTTTTGATGATAACTGTCTCTGCTACTTCCATTATCTCCTCATCTACTTATCAGCTTTTGGACACTTTCAGTTCCTTTCTGGCTTACTTAAATTACCTTTTCCGTCCTGTCTAAGACTCCTACATCTTGGTTGTTGACAAGCCAGTGCGTATAGACACATTTCTCCAGTGCTCCTTCTCAAAGATGGAGATCAGCCTGCCTTCATATTAATAACAACTCAAAATTATTGAGTCTCAAGGAAAGAGAAAAATAGCAGATATCATTTAGATCAAGGTTCCCTGTGTTCTCTCAGTGTTCCATTCTTGGTATCAGAGAAAACAGTGGTGAATCACCGTTGTTTTTGGTTCTCTAGGAAAGTTGCATCGCAAACTTCCCATTGACCTTTTGTCTGTCTCACTGCCGTAACTTATACTATTTAGACTGCTGAGGATCTTTATTAATTCTTGCTAATCTCTCAGGTAATTTAATTAGTCAAATCCCACCTTTTTCCATATAGATTGTAGAAAGTTCAAAGCCTGGAAGCAATGGGATCAGAGAAGGGTAAGTTTTGATGATAGAGAAGCTGTTTGGAGCCCAAAAGCTTTTAGAATATTGAAGGTGCTGGGCACTGGGCTGAGGAGGCTCCAGCAGAAGGTAGAGGTTTTGAGGCACAACTAGCCTGGCTTAAATTCTGGCACTGACTCCATTGTACTAGGCCATCGATTTTCAATCTTTCTCATCTCAAGGCACACATAAACTAATTAATAAAATTCTGCAGCACACCAAAAATATATTTTTTGCCAATCTGACAAAAAATAGGTAAATTTTGATTCATTCTCACTGGACGGCTATTGTTGTGTTGGCTGTTGTCATTTTTTATTTGACAGTCTAAGGGAAAAGAGGTCAGTGCCCCTGACTAAATAGTCAAGTATTGCACGTTTAAAAAGTTTTTGCGCTACACTTGTTGAAAATTGCTGTGCCAGGCATCAGAATTTCAATGAGTGCTTTGCCTTGTGCAGTGCGTGTGTGTGTCAGTAGGTCAGGTAAAAATATTGGTTGGGATCTGTAATTTGCCAAGCAGTGTCCTAGGCACTGGGAATACAGCAGTGAATGAGATGACACAGTTCCTGCCCTCAGGGAGAATTCCGGTGCATGTATGTGCATGCATGTATATGTGTGTATTCAAGTGCACCTGTGCACATATCCAATCCTGAGATCTTCAGCTCTGTGAATCTGCTTCTGAAACACATATTCTCACCTGAATTTTCACAGCCTCTCCTTCCACCCATCAGAGCAGCATGGTGCATGGGACAGAACACTTGGCCGCGAGTGAAAGAGCCTTCTTGGCTCTGAACTTCCCAGCTGGGTCACCTTGTAACTCTACCTCTTGGAGCCTTGGTTTCTTAACTGATGAAACAAAAGGATTGGAACAAATAGCCTTCAGCTCTAGAATCCTATGGATACACTTACTGTGGGCCTATTGTATTCTGGCACGTTTAAGGCATCTCATTCAATTTCATTGTTTCATTTAATTCTTGATGGAAGTGGTGTCATCCTTGATTTACAAATGAAAAACTAAGCCAGAGATGTTGAGTTACTTGACCAATGTCACTTAGGAGTGAGTGTCAGAGCCAGGATTAGACCCATTACACTGACCCCAAGCTCGACGCTATTTGCAGTCACCACAGCCAACCTCATACCATTCCTCAGCCTTTGCCCCATCATTGCACCTGCTTCTGACCTCACTCCTGTGCTTGCCATTTTCAGGGACTACAAGGCAGCTTTGGTGAAGCCAGGGGACAGACTATGGAGGGAAATCCTATCTGGGTTGGCTGAAACCCCTATTGCCATCCTGTTCAATATGCCTGTCTCCACACCCCATTCTGTGCAGGCCCAGCACATCAGTGTCGAGGGGAGGGGAGAGCCTCAGGTAGGAGCTCTGAGCATATGGGGAGCACATGTTGTAAGCACACTTGACACACCCAGTGACAATAGTAGTTATGTTCTAGAGCACAGGTGGCAAACACAAGGCCTGCAGGCTGAATCCGGCCCTCTGCTTTGTTTTATCCGGCCCGGCACCTTGTTTCTACCCGGCAGCAGAACTGAGCTCCTTGTCCTTAGTTAAGGAGTAGTTACATTTATTCAGTCCTAAAGTTACATTCGGCCCTTTGAAGGCAACCATGAGGCTGATGTGGCCCCCAGTGAAAATGAGTTTGACACTCTTGTTCTATGGTATTGAACAGTAACTACTAAATAGATTACCTAAATATGATTAGTATTAGGTTTAAAAAGTTATGCTAAAGTTTTACAAGGAAAGAAGGCTTGGCCACAAGAGAACATTATTTACACTCAACTTTCCTTCCAAATGATTCAAGTTCCAGCTCTGAGCTTTCCTGATTGTGTGTTCTTGGGCAGTGGTTTGGTTGGCTCACTGACCTGTAGTGTCCTCATCTATAAAATGGGCACAGTAATGATAACTCTTTCCTGAGGTTTTAGTAAAGATTAAATAATGTAATCTTTATAAAGAAGCATTTTGTAAACTGCAAAGTGACAAAGAAATGTTACTTATGATTTTGTGGTAGGCCTCACGCTGGGAGTAGAACAACAAGGAAGGTCACAGTCTTGGCCTTGAAAATACCGTTTCCCTGAAGCCCTGTGACCAGGATAAAATGACTGGTGTGTTCTGGACACTGCAGATCCCAGTTTCCTATTTCTCTCATCTCCCGTGGCTGATGTTACACACAGAGCAGATTGAGGTGATTTCAGGCAGCATCGCATTTCCTCCTATAGAAAACTTCAGTCTCCTGGTGTAGACTTTCCTATCAGATTGCTTGTTTAACATCAGCATTTGTTTGTCAGAGATCGATGGCAACACACATGGGGTGGCACAACACAGTGTGGATTTCTGAGGAGGAGTAGCACCCTAGAATGGCCTGGCCCAATGGAGATGAGGTGCCAGGGACCTTGGCTTTATCCAGATGTAAGGATAGCAGAGCCTGCCTACTGTCCACTCATAAAAACCTCATCACAGAGCCCCCAGTTTGAGCTGAAGCACATGATTGCCAAGCTGTACAATGAGGTGTGGCCATGCAACCAAGTCCTGTGATGTGTCTAGAAGTGATGTGTGCAACATATGCATTGTGCCCTTAAAGGGATAAGGTCTTCACTCATTCATCCCTCTTTGTGTAGATGGAATGTTGACATGATGGCTGGAGCTACAGCAGTCATCTTGAACTACAAAATGGAAGTTGCACACTGAGAATGCAGACCAAAAAGGTCAAAGGCATATGTGTTCCCAGCACCACAGGGACAAAATCATTTGTAATGGACTGCTTACACATTGCCTGTTCCACAGGGAGAAACAGACCCTATTTTGTTGAAGTCTCGGTTGATTTGGCATTTGTCACAGCAAATTAGTTAGTGTCCTAACTAATCCAGAGAGAAAGGGTATTTTGTGTCCAGTAAGGATGTATACTTCCATCCATTATGGGAACCATTTAATGAGACGGCCGTAATTTAGTGGGATAACCTCAAACATTGATACTGAAAGACTGATTTGGCATCACCACATAATAATTGCTGGGCAAGTTATAACCCTCTCTGTACCTCAGTTTCCTCATCTGTACAATAATAATAATAATAACAACAGACAAAATGGTACCAACCTCTAACATTTTATTGAACATGTATCTTTGTTCAGATACCACACGTTGCTTGTATTAGAAGACATAAGAGAGTATTGAGTAAATCTAATAAAAATGTTAATTATTTTAAACTTTATTCTATATATACAAGTACTATTATTTGACTTTTGGCATACTGATTTCTTATTTATTCAACTGCTTATGGGCACTGACCATTCCTGAGGCTTTGCATCCCACAAAAGACCTACTTCAAAATTTAGCACATAATAGATAATTAATGAATGCATATTAAATGCATAGCTTATTTTAAGTGGGATACTTCTATTAACAGAATAACTTTTTTATCTTCATTTAAAATTTTTGACTATTTATACATAACATACTACTTAGCATTTTAACTATTTTTAATTGTGTAATTCAGTGACATAAGTACATGCACATTGCTGTGCAACCGTCACCACTGTTCATTTCCAGAATTTTTCATCATCCCAAATAAAAATTCTATATCTATTAAACAAAAACTCCCATTTCTCCCTCCTTACAGCCCCTGATAAACTCAATTCTACTTTCTGTGTCTATGATTTTGCCTTTTCTAGGCACCCAACTAAGTGAAATCATACAGTTATTTGTCTTTTTGTATCTGGCTTATTTCACATGTTTTCAAACTTCATTTATGGTGTAGCATTTGTCAGAATTACATTACTTTTCAGAACCGAGTAATATTCTATTGTATGGACATGCCATATTTGGTTTATCCATTCATACACTGATGAACTCCTGGGTTGCTTCCATTTTTTGGCTATTGTGAATAATGCTGCTATGGACATGGGCGCACAACTCCTTGATGTGCTGCTAAAGCAGTGACTTGGCCTCACATCTGGGTGGACACCTGCTTTCTCTGGGGCGGGGCTTCCCTGGGACCTGCCTGCTGTGTTTTTGTTGGAGGCATGCTTGGGATATCTCAAATGCCTTTTTGGTGCCTAAATACAACAGCTGGTCCCTGGCACAGCTGTGACAATGTTCACAATGTGCTGCCATCTCCTCACGAAGGACTTGAAGGGACAGAGAGGACACAGGGAGAATGACATTGGTGTGTAGGGGCACACCATGCATTTGTGCACATGAATTTCTCTGTCCATTCCTGAACATAACATGTCCAACCCGACCTTGGCTGAATGGATAAGAAGGGGCACCTCCATTAGCTGAACAGCCAGATTGGCGTTTTGGAGCCGAGGCCAGGCTCCTCTGCCCTGGTGCTCTAAGTGCTGCGTGTGTTTGGCTGATAATCCTTTGGTCTCCGCATTGGCTCCCTGTTGCAGAAGCAGAAGCAGAAGCTGATGACTTTGAAGCTGTGTTACAGCTGAAGAATGCCTGAGGAATGCGGCCATTACTCCAACTTCTGAGAAATGCAATCATGAGGATTCTCACTTAGATCATCTAGCTCCAAAGACAGGGCTCCCTGGGCCTGCAGATTTTACACTGGCTGCCAGTGAATTTTCGAGTCCGTGTCAACAGAGAAACCAGTGCATGGCCTTGGAGTGGGTCATGTTGATCCTGCAGTCTGTGAGATCGGATTCCAGGATGATGGGAGTGTGACTGTCTGTAGGGTTTAGACAAAGTCAGATGAGGACAGCACAGGCAGGTGCTCTCCTATGTCCTTGGCTTTGGGATCTGTCCCTTTGTGTTTCAATCATTCAGTAAAAATTCAGATCCTTTTATGCATTGTTGTTATAAACTTCCTGGTTTTACTGATTGCTAGACTGTAAAAGGCCTAATAAGATACCCTAAGAAAAATAAGAATGTTGGGCTGTATTAGGAAAAAGTGACTTACATGTAATTTTTTGGTTAACTGTAGAAATGAAAGCATTTATGGACTAGAATAGCTCCAAACCCATTGTCTGGGGTCCAGTGTTCTCATTTATTTTGTTCTTTGGGTTTCTAAAAAATTAACTGGTTTTCTCTCTTTTCTTAATTGAAAAAGAAATATATGCACATTGCCTTACCCTAGCAAATAGAAATTGAACAAAATCTTAAGCACTGCTGATCAGTTGGGGAGGTACAATAACAAGGTGGCCAACCTGCAAGAATAGGAGTTATAAGTTGGTGTGTTACTTCCTATGGACATGGAGGAGGTGTATTACTTCTTGTAGACATAGAGAAGGTGGTTGCAGCTTGACAAATGGATCTGGCTAGTTCCTCAGCTCCATAGGTTGCCTCTGGATGAGAGGTGCAGAAACACTATACCATCAGTGGGTGAATGTAGAAGAAATGTACTTGTTGGCTCTTTTTCATCTCCTGTCTTCCCATAAAGTAAAATTTACCCCATGGAGTGTTGTTGCTCCTGAACTCCCAGGCTGCATCACCTCAGCCCTTAGTGGCTGCCGTAGAAGTCAGACTCCATCTGGAGTGGTGGAAAGAACCAGAGACCTGGACCATATACTTCACCCAGTGGAACCAGTGTGTTACAACAACAGCAATGGGGAAGGGCCAGCAGCAGAGGTCCAGGGGAGAGCCGAAGCTAGAGACACTGAAGGCAGTCCCTAAGGTGTGTCAATACAGATGTGATAAACTTTCAAGCAATACAAAAGAGCCTCCAAAAAATAAGTGTGTCTTCCATTGCAGACCTTCAAGTTACTGGCTGTAGCTGGCCACAATATCCCATGTATACCAAACATTCATCTATGCTTATAAAATTGCCTCAGGAAAAATTGGTGCTACTTGTAGTAGAAACCCCAAATATGTGGCTAAACAAAATAGAGATTTCTTGTTCTCTGTCATGTAAAAGTCAGAGGAAGGTAGGATGACGATGAATGGCAGCTTCCTGGTTATCATTCTGCTCCATTGTATTTAGCATGGTGTCTATCTTCAAAGTTGCTTTATGTTCTCTAGGTAGGTACTGGAGCTCCAGCCATCACGTCCATGTACCAGGCCAAAACAAAAAAGGACAAAAGGGTGTGCCCTCCTAGCTGAGTTAACCTCACTTAAGCAGTTTTCTCAGAGGCCCCACCCAACAATTTTTACTTATGTCTCATTGGCCATCCCTAGCAGAAAGGAAGGCTGGGAAACAGGCCTTTTGGACAGGTACTTTGCAGCTCAAATAAAATCAGGATTCACTTAGTAAGAATGGTGGGAAAAAATGAATATTGAGTGGACAACTAGCAGCTTCATTTTATACAAATTCAATAACTAGCTGTTAAAAATTTCATGTATCTTGGACATTGCTTCAAAGTAATGCATGTAGACTTCATTAATTTAAATACCTGCATTGCTAAATACGAAAATCATGTCCTCCAGGGACATGTATTTCCCTCCAAATATTTCCAATATTTTGGCTATTATAAACAGCACTGCAGTTAACATCTGCATACATATATATGTTTACTCATTTGAGAGTAAATTTACAAATTTACAAATGAGAAATGACTGGCTCAAAGGGTAACTGTATTTTATTTACATTTTACCATACGTCATTAAGAAGCTTTCCAAAGTGCTGGCAGTAAGTCACCTGCTACCCAATAGTATCTGAGAGCGTTTGTTGCCTTCCAGATAAGCACTGTGAAGATAACACAGATAATACTGCGTATTATTAAACTTTATGATGTCCTCCAACTTGACAGGTAAAAATGGTATACTGTCAAGTTGAAGTTCATTAATTGTGTCATTAACTTTTTAAGTGATCATAGAAGTTGTCAATTCCTCAAGCCAGTTTAGATCAATGGGTATTTATATTGGTGTTTCCAGACCGAGAAGGAAAGACTCAAATTCTCAATTTGTAATCCATTCTAGTGGATTAACTTTAAAAACATTTAAAAATAATAGCTTTACTGATATATAAATCACATACCATAAAATTTACCCTTTTAAAGTAGTCAACTGAGTGACCGAGAGCATTTTAGTATACTCACAGACTTGTGCAACACTTATTATTATTTAATTTCAGAATATTTTCTTCGCCACACCCCCGTCCTCTGCCAAAACTCTGTACCTATGAACAACAGTCACTCCTTATCTCATCCCTCCCCACAGTCCTCAGCAATCACTAATCTACTTTCTGTTTCTGTGGATTTGTCTATTTGTCTATTCTGGACATTTCATATAAACAGAATCATACAAAATGTGATCTGTTATGACTGACTTCTTTTACCTGGTGTAGTGTTTTAAAAATTCATCCACCATGTAGTATGTATCAATACTTCATTTTTAATTTTATTTTAGTAAAATATACATAACATAATTTTTATCATTTAAGTCATTTGTACATATGCAGTTCAGTGTCATTAAATACATTCACCACTGTCTGTGCCCAAAACTTTTTCGTTATCCCCAATGTAAACTCTATACCCATTAAAACTCTCCCTTGCAACCTTCCCCCTGTCCCTGGTGACCTCTATTCTACTTCCTATCTCCATGAATTATTCATCTTAGCTAACCCACTGAAATGGAGTCATACAACTTTGTCCTTCCGAGTCTAGCTTACTTCATTAAGCATCATGTTTTCTTTTTTTAAAATATATTTTATTGATTATACTATTGCAGTCCCATTTCCCCCCCTTTATTCCCCTCCACCCTGAGTACCTGTTCTCACCCGCATTCCCCCCACTGCCTTTAGTTCATGTCCATGGGCTGTACATTTAGGTTCTTTGGCTTCTACATTTCCTATACTATTCTTAACCTCCCCCTGTCCTTTTTCTACCTACCATTTATGCTTCTTATTCTCTATACCTTTTCCCCCTTTCTTCTCCCTCCTCCCCCACTGGTAATCCTCCATGTGATCTCCATTTCTGTGATTCTGTTCCTGTTCTAGTTTTTTTTTTTTAAAGATTTCATTTATTTATTTATTTATTTTTAGACAGAAGGGAATGGAGGGAGAAAGAGAGGGAGAGCAACATCAATGTGTGGTTGCCTCTCACATGGCCCCCACTGGGGACCTGGCCTGCAACCCAGGCATTTGCCCTAACTGGGAATTGAACCGGCAACCCTTTGGTTCACAGCCTGTACTCAATCCACTGAGCTACACTAGCCAGGGTCTGTTCTAGTTTTTTGCTTAGTTTTTTTTAGGTTTGGTTGTTGATAGTTGTGAGCTTTTTTGGTCATTTTATTGTTCATATTTTTTATATTCTTTTTCTTAAATAAGTCCTTTTAACATTTCATGTAATAAAGGCTTGGTGATGATGAACTCCTTTAACTTGACCTTATCTGAGAAGCACTTTATCTGCCCCTCCATTCTAAATGATAGCTTTGCTGGATGGAGTATTCTTGGATGTAGGTCCTTGCCTTTCATGACTTTGAATACTTCTTTCCAACCCCTTCTTGCCTGTAAGGTTTCTTTTGAGAAATCAGCTGACAGTTTCATGAGAACTCCTTTGTAGGTAACTATATCCTTTTTTCTTGCTGCTTTTAAGATTCTCTCCTTATCTTTCATCTTGGGTAATGTAATTATGATGTGCCTTGGTGTGTACTTCCTTGGGTCCATCTTTTTGGGGACTCTCTGAGCTTCCTGGACTTTCTGGAAGTCTATTTTCTTTGCCAGATTGAGGAAGTTCTCCTTCATTATTTTTTCAAATACGTTTTCAATTTCTTGCTCTTCCTCTTCTCCTTCTGGTACCCCTATGATTCGAATGTTGGAATGTTTAAAGTTGTCCCCAAGGTTCCTAAGCCTCTCCTCATTTTTTTGAATTCTTGTTTCTTCATTCTGTTCTGGTTGAATGTTTATTTCTTCCTTCTGCTCCAAACTGTTGATTTGAGTCCTGGTTTCCCTCCTGTTACTGTTCGTTCCCTGTATATTTTCCTTTATTTCACTTTTCATAGCCTTCACTTTTCCCTCTATTTTGTGACCATACTCAACCATTTCTGTGAGCATCCCAATAAACAGTGTTTTGAACAATATGCATCTGATAGGTTGGCTATCTCTTCGTTGCTTAGTTGCATTTTTTTTTTTTGAAGCTTTGATCTGTTCTTTCCTTTGGGGCATTTTTTTTTGTCTTGGTGTGCCTGTTAGGTAGTAAGGAGTGGAGCCTTAGGTATTCACCAGGGCAGGGCAACCCATGTAGTTGCATTGTGGGGCTGTATGTGGGGGAGGGGTCAGAGAGGGAACAGTGCCACTTGTTCAGTTCTCAGCTGGCTTTCAATCACTTCTCTTGCTACCCACAAGCAAATTGGGCCCTTCTGGTGCTGATTCCTGGGAACATGGTCTTGTGTATGTTCTACGACCCTGTGGATCTCTCCAACAAACTCTCCCATAAGGCTAGGAGTTTCTCCCACTGCCTTTACCCTCACAGATTTTTTCAATCAGAGGTTTTGAGGCTTTATTTCCCTACACTGGAACCCTGGGTTGCTCGGTCTGTCTTACTCCCCAGTTGTTCCTCACGGTTTATCTGCATGCATATGTGGGACCATCTGCTCTGCCAGCTGCCACTTCGCCTGGTCCTCCAGCCACTGCCTGGCCATGAGTCCTCTCCACCCAGCTGCCCATCTCTGCTTCTCCTACTGGTCTGTATGCATGTTTCTTCTTTAACTCCTTGGTTGTTAGACTTCCAAACAGTTGGATTTTCTGTCAGTTCTGGTTGTTTTTGTTTTTAAATTTGTTGTTGTCCTTCTTTTGGTTGTATGAGGAGGTACAGTGTGTCTACCTATGTCTCCATCTTGACTGGAAGTCCAAGCTTTATGTTTTCAAGGTTCATCCATTTTGTAGTATATATTAAAATCCCATTGCTTCCTATGGTTGAATAGTATATCTCATTGTATGGATATACCACATCTGTTTATCCATGAATCTCTTGATAGACATTTAGATGGTTGTCACCTTTTGGCTATTGTGAATAATGTTGCTATGAACATTGGTGTATAGAAAGCTGTTTGAATTCCTGCTTTCAGTTCTTTTGGATATATACCTAGGGATGGAATTGCTGGGTCTCAAGGTAGTTCTATGTTTAACTTTCTGAGAGACCACCAAAATATTTTCCACAGTGGCTCCACCATTTTATGTTTGCATGAGTACCCTGGTAGGTTATAGGTGTGAAGTGGGGTGTGCATTTTCCTATGACTGATGCTGTTAAGCATCTTTTAATGTGTTTATTGGTCATTTGCATATCTTTTTTGGAGAGGCATGTCTTCAAATTTTTTGTCCATTTTTTCATCTCTGTTAAGTTTTATTGAAGAAGTAGAAGAATTAACTAGCAGAATACATACATCAGCCTTTCTAGAAATTGATTTAGTAGAATTTCTTAAAAATTGTAGGATGGTAATGATCAGATTTACAGTATGTACTGGCAAGTACCTAACATCTCTGGTAGTGTTTGGGTAGTTGCAACAGTCCTGCAATAGCTGAGCTATTACAAAGAGGCTGTGGGATTCTGAAGATGCTCCTTCAAGTCTGAGACAACTCTGCTGTCAGCTAGAGTTGTCAGGCTGGGTTTGAGAAGGAGAAAGAGTGTTCCTGGGCTGGGCAGGGGATCTCCTCTCAGAAAGAGATCCAGGTCCTTGCTTTGCAACACTCTATGTGTTCAGAGCCCAGGGCAAGGTCTGGCCTCAGTGTAGGCTTGGTTTACATTAAGTTCCATGTAGACACTGGGCTCAGTGGAAAGGTACTTAGGACTCAGAGAAGAGGAAGTGAAGTGATTCTCCTGTCTGTTGAAGAGTCAACCAGGCATGTGTCACATCGTTTGTGTCTTCTACTTCAGGGCTGATTTTTGATAGAATACCAGGAACACATGAGAGAAGTGAGGAAAATGCCAATGGAGAGGAAAGCTGCAGAGAGTCCAGTGGGAATGTACAGCTTGCTGGAGTTTTCTTGAGGAAGATGCTCCTCTCACTGTGTTTGGATAATTTCACTCAGCATAATGTCCTCTGGGTTCACCCATGTTGTCTCAAATCGCAGCATATCCTGCTTTTTTATGGCTGAATAATATTCTATTTTGTATGTATACATCATATCTACTTTGTCCGTCATCTGCTGACGGACACTTAGGTGATTTCCAAGTCTTAACTGTTGTGAATAACCCTGCAGTGAACCTGGGAGTGCAGATAACCCTCTGAGATCTTGATTTCATTTCCTCTGAATAGATACTTGGAGTGAAAGTGCTGGATGATATGAAAGCTGTCATTTCAATTTTTTTTTGAGGGACATCCATGCCAGCTGCAGGGTCTGTGGGTGGGCCAGTTGTTGAGATCCATATACCAATTACTGTGAACCTCTCCCTATTTCTTTTTTCTCAGCTGCCCCTAGAGGATCCAGCCTGCCAACTGCCTCAGCCAGGCAGAGGCTAGCCCTTAAGGCAGTGATGGAAAGGCTATGGGGGCAGAGACTCTCATTTTCCTCCCCACCCAGGAGAAATTGCAGGTGGAGGTTATCTCGCTGTGCTGAGCTGGGCCTGCATGTGAAAGGGCTAATGAAGGAAGTGAAGCTCTTCTTCTCACCATTTTCAATGTGATTATTCTTGGTTTTGTGCTCCATGGGGTGATGGGACCTCACACCTTCATCCCAGAGTGTGAATGTATTTTTAATCATGGATGGTGGTTAAATCGTGGCTTCTGTGGGTGAGCAGAGCTGGGACTTTTTATCTCGCCACCATCTTGCTGACGTTCATTGCTGCCATTTTCATTTTTATTTCCCTAATGGCGGACAATGGTGAGCATGTTTTCCTGAGCTCAATTTTCTGTTTATAGAAATTGTCTTCTTTGCAGAATAACTTTTTAGTAGAAATGTTTACTCAATTCCTTTGAACATTTTTATAAATTGGATTTTTTTGTAGTTGAGTTATACATATACCTTACATATTCTGGACCAGATACAATTTGCAAATATTCAATTTATTTTAATAAAAACCTAAAAGATTTTTTCTTTTTCTTTTTATTGTTGTTCAGTCACAGTTGTCCCCATTTTTTCTCCCTATGCTCTCCCCCAACTAGTCCAACTCCCACTCCCAAAGACAGTCCCCTCCCCATTGTTCTTTGGGTTATTTTCCTTTTATTGTTGAGTTTCAAGAGTTCTTTATATATTCTAGATAGAAGTTACTTATAATATGTATGATTTACAAATATTCACTTCCATTCCATGAGGTTTTTTTTTTTTAAGTCTTCTTGATAATGTCCTTGAAGGACAAGTTTTTAATTTTGATTAAGTCTAAGTTATTCAGCTTTTCTTTTGTTGCTTGTGCTTTTGGTGTTGCCTAATCCAAATTCATTAAAATTTATTCCCAAGTTTTCTTCTAAAAATGTTATTGTCTTAGCTCTATGAGGTCTATACCTCCATAGTGTCTTATCTCCATTTAGGTCTATGATTCATTTTGAGTTAATTTCTGTATATGATATGAGGTTGGGGTGAGACATTTTAAAAACCATTTTATAAAATATGTTTTTCACTATATCTAAGCCATAGTGACTTAGTTTAGCTCATTTTCTTCAGTAGAAATTTGTTTATTCATTCCTTCATTTGACAAGTATTTATTGAGCAACTGCTTTGCACAGGCTCAAGCACAGAATGCAAAGGAGAATAAGAAATAGTCTCTTGGCCTCAGCTGTGTAGCTCAGTTGGTTAGAGCATTGTCCCAATGTGCCAAGTTTGCAGATTCAATCCCCAGTCAGGGCACATACAAGATTCAACCAACGAATACATGAATAAGTGGAACAACAAATTGATGTTTTTCTCTCTCTACCTCTCTATCTCTCAAATCAATTAAAAAAAAAGGAAATAGTCTCTATTTCCAATGAGCTAGCTGTGGAGAAGGAAAAAAAGTTGAGACAAAAAACAATTACTGCATGCTAGAACCATAAGTTGAGTGCTTAATTCATCCTGAGAAGGTCAGGATATGCTTCTCTAGAGAAATAATGATTGACTTGAACATGCAAGCATGAGGGGAAGTTTGTTGGTGGACAAGTGGGATGGAAGAGGGGG
>PVJI01024331.1:0-22075 GCA_004026765.1 Micronycteris hirsuta
GGGGTGGGGGGCTGAGCAGAGGTGAGCACAGGATGGGGAAATATGGGAACATCTATAATAGTGTCAACAAAAAAATGAAAGAAAAATAAAATAGATTTAGGTAATAGGCTTCTACTACCACCTTGGGGCATCATTTCACAATTTAATCAATCTCACCATTGGCAAAATTTTTTAAGATTGCACATGAATGCTGCTTTGCAGTGTGATTGCTTACTGTTGGAAAATACTGGGTTGACCAAAAAGTATGTTTAGTTTTTTCCATAAAATAAGACACTTTTCATTTTTACCAATAACTTTATTGATTTGGATATTTTGAGTATGTCAGCTATCTCCCTCATGGTATAATGTTGATTGTTCTCAATTAATATCTCGATTTGATTGCTATCAACTTCAACTAGTCTAGAAGATCATGGAGCATCGTCCAGTGAGAAATCTCCAGCACAGAACTTGGCAAACCACTTTTGACATATTCAATCAGTCACAGCACCTTCTCCATATACTACACAAATCTTTTTTGCATTTCACTTGTGTTTGTACCTTTCTTGAAATAATAAAGCATAATATGTCAAAAAACGTTGTATATTTTCTTCCATCTTCAGTATTAAAATGAGTACACAAAAACTCACCAAATATGATCAGTTTTTTTTAAAAAATGCATGCTGATATGACAGCTGTCACAATACAATCTAACAAAATTGTTTTGAATGAAGTTAAAGACAAGTAAGCACTACTAGAGTCATCGTACTTAAAAAAAAACAAATTTTTTTGCCAACCCAATACTTGCTCTTTGACTGAGGAATCCAAGTTCATTCAGAAGGAAAATGTTATGAGTGGAAAGAAGCAGTTGATGGCAAAGAGAAGGTAGAGTTAGTGTACACAACAGGCCCTCAAATAACATCTTTTCATTCAAGGTCATTTCCTTATCATGTTGATGGGATGCCGTAGCTAATTGATTGTTTATATCAGTGAGCCTTTGGTAAAATTGGTTTTGTTATATGTCATTTAGCTTAATGTCACAGAACTTATCATCTATGTCAAGTGAGGACTTAGTTTGTATTTTGTGATTGATTTTATTCAGGAGAGAAAGTTCCAGATATTGGAAAGGGTAAAAAAGTGAGATTTTAATAAGGAGATGCCATCTTGTTGCATAGGAACAGGCTGAAAGAATGTATTACAGAAGTGACTGTGGACTGGGATTTATAACACATAATGGTTGCTGCTTTGATTCTTAATCAGTTTTGTTCTGAGTTGCTTAAGCTATTAACTGAAAATCGGGTATAGTACTTCACTATATTAGATGCTGATAATATTCCACTTTTGCTCAAAAGCAGCTCATTATATATGAAATTATGTACAAATATCAAATACATACAAGAATGTATGTAAAATATAGTTATAAAAATGCAGCATCATGCATTGCGAAGTTGTACTTGGAGGTTAGTGCAGGTACACGTGGCTATCCAAAAATATTACTTAAACTGTTGTTATTCGATCAAAGTGCAGACAGATTCTAATGAACTAGATCAGGCAGCCTCTTCTTGAACCTCTTTTTATTGGTTTCTTTTGAGGACATAGAATGGCACGTCTTTCAACACGTGGGTGTCATTGTCTTTTTCATGTTTTATTTGCTTTTATAATTTTTGGTGGTAAGGTGAAATGGGTTAATGTTTGTGCCTTTTGGGGCATGAGAGGAAACCTTCCTATTTTAGCCTTTCAGTTCACTTACCTCCGAGAAGGCTGTGTGTTGAACAGAGGTCAGCCATTTGTGATGTTTATTTGTAAAGGGGTTTTCTCTCCGGATTTCATGCTGTTACCTAGTTAGTGTCTGATGACATAATGGCCATACTGGGTGACAGAAGTGACAGAGGGAAAAGTCCCTCATACCTGCAGCTGTAGCCACAGTGAGAATAGGTGTCTTTCTTGGACGACAGACTTTATTCTAATTAAGAACCCTTAGAGATTAATTTCTTTCGTCATTCTCACTTATTCTTTGGTTCCTTTGCTAACATGAGGGAGAAAGTGCTGGGGTGGAGTGGATTTCTTCTGTGGCCTCATTTCCCAAGAGAACACGTGCACTAGAGTAAAAGGAATAAAAATATTTAACCAGTGACAGTGGTAATAAAGTAGATAAATATTTAGAATTGATTTCATGACCATACATTATTTGCTTTACTAACTATAAGAGTTTTATTTAAAAAGGAAAGAAAATATTTTGTTATGGACCCTCTATGTGGAACTTAGATATTATGTGCGGAGCTAGCTCTGTTTTTTGGCATAAGAATCACAAAATTAAATGCTAGGGTTATGATGTAGCTACCTATATAAGGGTACATATGACTGAAAGTTTTCTTTCTTATTCTATTCAGTGACACTCCAGCCGAGAGTCGTGAGATGCAGCCATCTGTGTCGGTCAGGAGTGGGTGCTTTGTGGCTTGTCTGCGCGCTGCCTGTCTCCTGCTACTGGCCGATGTGTGGGACAGGGCACCAGGGATGCTGTAAGAGGGTGGCGCAAGTAAATCTCAGTTTTCGTAGCTGTTGACATTGGGCCTGAAGTTTTTATAGGAGAGGAGATAGAATTGTATAAACTAGGTTTCTTTCAATTAAATAGCTTTATTGCTTTTTTAATTTGAGCTTCATTACACTAAAATTTGCTTATGGCTTATAGTTTGACATCATACATTGCTTGTAACAGGGGGTTTAGTATGAAATCTCATTTTGATTATACCACATAATCATACTATCTTTTTTTCCCTTTGGAAAGAACAGATTTAGATCCTGGAAGCAATAGTTAATAATTAAAAAGAAAAAAGCAAATGGTAAGTATAAGGGCACTGAATACAAAACAAACACAGAGAAAGGCTGTAGTTTGAAGTTAATATTTTGAAGTGCAAAGAGATATGAAATTTAAGCCTGAGAAATAAATGACCCTCAAACTACCTACAATTATTTGGAAAGGCATGAAATGACTCAACAGGGAATATGGGAATGAAGAATGAGATTTGTGTTGTATTTGTGATGCCTCGTAGTTCTTTTAAGATAGAAGTGGAGATCAGTCAACTGGTTGTTCCTTATTGAATAAAGAAGGTAATCACAGGATAATTTTAAATGACTTCTCTTTCAGAGCTGGCATTTCTAGATTGCTTACTCTGTGTCAGGACCTGTGCTTAGAACTTCAGCGTAAATGAACTCATTGAACAGCCCAACCCCTCTTTGAGGCAGGCATTGTTATGACCTACATACAGTGGAGGAAATCGAGGCTTTGGAAAGTTAAACGGCCTGTCTCTAACAGCTAGTGTGGAGTGAAATTTTGACATTCAGTGTCTGAACTCAAATCTCATGCTGTTAATTGTCATATTAGACTAAATTTGCTACATTTTTAATCAGAATGTACATTTTAGGATCTTCAAAATTAGCCAGTAGAATTGCAGGCAAATTGAAGAAGTAGTTTTCAGACATCTTTTCTTGGGTTTGTATGTAGAAGATAGTCAACCATAAACTAAAGGAAGATTTTATTTTAGTCTCTGCTATCTTTTATGAAATTTTAAGCTTATTTTTCTCCAGACAACATGTTTCAATCCAGAAGTCAATGTTAGTTTCTTGCGTAAGATAATATAATTGAAAACTAGAGGAGAGTTGGCAGATTTGTCAACTAAAATTATAGGACACCTAGTTAAATGTAAATTTCAGATTAATTGGAGAAGGGAGTAATTCATAAAGTATATAAGGCACTTCTCGAACCTAACAGCAAAGAAAAAATTTTTTGAAAAGAATAGACATCTTTCCAAACAAGACATGCAGGTGGTCACCAGGTACACGAAAATGTGCTCAACATCACTAATCATCAGGGAAATGCAAATCCAAACCACGAAAAGCAATCACCTCACACCTATTAGGATAGTTATTATTAAAAAAATAACACACACACACACACAAAATAACACATGTTAAAAGATAACACGTGTTAATGAAGATCTGGAGAATAGGAACCCCTTATACACTGTACGAATGTAAAATGATGCAGCCACTATGGAAAACAGTATGTAGGTTTCTCGAAAAATTAAAAATAGAACTATCATATGATCCAGAAGAATTGAAATCAAGATCTTAAAGAGATATTTGTATCCCCATGTTCATTGCATCATTATTTGTAGTGACCAAGATATGAAAGCCACCCAAATGTCTGTTGATAGGTGAATAGATAAAGAAAATGTAGTATATATGTACAATGAATATTATTTTGTCATAAGAAAGAAGGAAATCCTGCCATTTGTGATAACATGGATGGACCTGGAAGATACGCAAAGTGAAGTGAGTCAGTCATAAAGGACAGACACTACATGATTCCACTTAGATGAAATCTCTAAAATAGTCGAAGTTAGAGAAGAAGAAAATGGAATGGTGGTTGCCAGAGGACAGGGGAGGAAGAAATGAGCAGTTGTTCAATGGGTATAAAGTTACAATGATAAAAGATGAATGGGTTCTAGAAATCTGCTGTACAACCTTCTGTATGTAGTTAATAATATGGTGTATACTTCAAATTTTGTTAAGAGTGTAGATGTTATGTAAAATGTTACCCACCCCCCCAACACACATACAACAAAGGGACACAAAGAAACTTTCGGAGGTGATTGGTATCTGTGTGTATACCTTGACTATAGTGGTGGTACCATGGGTGTAGGCATTGAGTTGTATATATTAAATATGCACAGTATTTTGGTATGTTAATTATATCTCAATGAACCTATAACAAAAGATAATTCCGATTTAAATGGGCATCTGTGTTTTATCTGACAACGCTGTCTGAGGTTGCCACTTCTACTGTAGCAATTTTATTAGTCTGATCTCAATAGGCTGGTGTCTGGTAGACAATGGACACTCGGCTATGAATATTTCAACTCTTCACCAGATCATGCAGTGCGTATAAATGGTAAAAGGCATGCCACTTAAAAAATGATCACCATGTAGTCCACAGGGCACAGTAATGAGTTACAATAGTATTTCCTTTATCCAGTAACTTGGCAATGAGGTGATTTTCTTTCGATAATTCTAGATAATTAAGAATTAGAATTGCATTTTAGCCTTTTTAAGTGCACACCTGTAAAAATGCATCCCATACCATTGGGACCCATCATAGAGTATGCAAAGCATTTTCTAACCACTGTTGTGATGAGACCTGAGCCAATGGGCAGAAGATTTGGATTCAAGACTCTCCTCTGCCACTTATTACTTGTCTCCAAATTATTCTCGCAGATTCTATATGTGATCTGGGAGTATTAACACAAGCAGAACTTAGTTTTATGAGAATTATTAAGAGCCATTATGAGGATTCAATGATATATTGAATGGACTAGTACAGTTTAATCCAGTACATTTGAAACTATAAAAACACAAATAGTAATATTAATAACTTAGGTTAGCAGGCTGTGCTCTACCTATCTCTAGAGGCATTTGAGCAATATTTGTTCTTACACTTAATGATCCTAGAATGCTGTACATTTATAGACTTGCTGTCTATTCTTTGATATCCAGGTATCAGTGTTTACTTTGCAGAGCCATCACACTACTGTTAAATAGTCCTATTCCATTTTTACCTTGTTGCTTCATATTCTTACCTGCTAATTCTATACACTTAGAATAGATTCCTAAAAGTAGGTTCATTTTTCACGCATGATTAAAACACATGAACTCTTTTATTTGTTGGTCAAAGACTTTTTATTCCCTACTCATGCCTAGCCAGTAGGCTGTGTTCCAGATATCGTTAATACTATGTTATAATACCTACAGTTTAAGTGTATATTCTGGCTTTATGTTAAATGCTTTATATACATTGTATTTATTCCTTACAACAGTCCTACCAGTGTAATATTATTAATGCCTTCCATGTCTGAGCATGAAGGCTCAAGCTGTTAAGTAAACTTGACCAATCTATTTAATTATTATGAACTGAAGCTAGGATCACACTCAGGCAGCCATTTTTGACTTACAAGCCCATGGTCTAATAGTAGGACCTTTGAAGAAATAGTAACACCACTGATTTATCATGTGTCTTTCACTAAGTCTGAACTGTCATGTGATTTCTTGTTTATTATAATGACATTCCCCTATGAGAAAATAGGTAACATTCCCATTTTACAGATGAAGAAGTGGGGTAAGTGATTCGGCTATAATAACAGATGTGTAGCGCTGTGGTTTAGTTTAGCCCTGATCATTTCAGCTGTTTTCCTAGAGCTCTCCTGATCTCAAATGATTTCTTTATTCTGCTTGTGACATTTTGTCTGTTTTGGGTATTAGAACTTAGAGTTTTAGAATATTGTATGCTTCTGGAGAAATCATTTAAATGACAATATATTTCTATTTTCTGTTATTATAGCCTGAGGTGGCAAAGGCATTTGTATAAAGTCAACTCTTTGGCTGTTCGTTGCTGAGCATAAAGCAAAAGCACTCCTGGGTTTTTGTACGCACCCAAATTGCAGTATTGTGGGGAAATAGTGGAAATATAAAATTTGGGTTCAGAAAGGAGGCAATTGTGGTTTTTAAATGAGGCTTATATTTGCTGCCAGGCAATCTTTAGAAATCAATGGAGATTTCTTGGCTAAATCTCCAGGGTGAACTTTTTTAACAAAATTAAATCCAAAAAGTAGATTTATAACGAAACACTGCAGTACCAAAAAAGATGAGAATTTTAAAACAGTTGTTTCAATTCAGAAAAAAATGACAAACTGATTTAGATTTCAATCTTTGTTCTAAAGTTACCTAAGAAAATATGAGCTAATTGCTTTAATCACATGACTGATGTATAAAAATTCAACTCTATAAACTTTTGATGATAATTTACAAGATGGGAAGTCCAGATTTGACTTGTTCAGTAGGGAGATTCTAATTCAAATAATGTACATGGTAAGTGTGGTGTTGGGATACTATAATGTGATGATATTGGGTTTATAATGTAAAATAAAAACAAAATGAGTAGACTTAATAAAAAATGACTAGAATTGATCATCTTAGCCTCTGGACAATATAACACATGATGTAGGATTATTGGTATGGTTACATGATTATCTCTTAAATTTGTTACTATATATTCTTACATATACAAAATACATACATACATGAGTCCCTTATACTTTAGTATACATCTATATCTACTTAATATCTATCTATCATCTATCATCTGTTTATCTATTTAATGCCATACTGATTGCTATCTACTTCAAAGATAATTGTTATTTCAGTAAATAACGTGGATGTATTAGATGAGGTTGTAACCTTTATAATAAAATGATAATCCAGTTGGATGTTCTTATTGGATAAAATGAACAATGTAGTGAAACTTGTGGTTCTAGATGTCCTATTTAGTAATATTATTCTAATAACCTATCAGCAAACAAAGAATGATTTAGTTTTGGAAGATACATTCGTTTCTATATAAAATGTGGAAATCAAAAGTAATAATCGCCCTGGCTGATGTGGCTCAGTGGACTGAGTGCCAGCCTGTGAACCAAAGGGTTGCCACTTTGATTCCCAGTCAGGCCACATGCCTGGGTTGCAGGCCAGGTCCCCAGTAGGGGCCTGTGAGAGGCAACCACATTTTCCATTTTCTCACTCCTTTTCTTACTTCGTATTATATCACTGCACCAATGTGTGCACTGTTCTTGACATTGTCATTCCTAACTGATGAATATAATATAAATATAATTGTTTAAGTTAAAAGAAATCATGAAACTTCAATATTAAAAATGATTCATCTATTATGATTACATATTCAACACATGCATTTCTTTATTGAATATGTGGTGCTGTTCTACATTGTAAATACTGTTCTACCACTGGAGCAGTGATAAATAGACAAGGTCTGCTCTCACGGAAGTTACCTTTTAGTGGGAGAAAAAAGAAAACAGCCCTAGCTGGTGTGGCTCAGTGGATTGAGCGCTTGTCTGAGATCCAAAGCATCGCTGGTTCCATTCCTAGTCAGGGCACATGCTTGAGTTGCAGGCCAGGTCTCCAGTAAAGGGTCACACAAGTGCAATCACACATTGATGTTTCTCTCCTTCTCTTTCTCCTTCCCTTCTTCTCTGTCTAAAAATAAATAAAATCTTAAAAAAAAAAAGAAAAACAAACAAGTGTGTGATATGGAAGTAAGGTAATTTCATGTTGTAATAAAGTACTCCAGGATATTGGGAGAAAGGGAGGCAGTGGGGTTGGTGTCTTTGGGCTCTGGAGGGCAGCTGGTCAGGAGGTGCTGTCTGTGGGGGCGATCACAGACAGAAGTTCACCATGCAAACAGTGGAGAGAGAGCCTTTAAGGCAGAGCTGAAATTTAGTGTAAGGTCTAGATCAAGCCTGGCACAAGGGACCGAGGGCAGGCCAATGGGGAGCAAAGGGGACAGGGATGTGAAGTGGGGTGAGAACAGAGGGAGATTGAGCCTTTTCCTCCAGTAAGAAATTTATATTTTGCTCTCATTTAAATGGTAGGTAAATTTTGGAATTTTAAGCGGGTGTGAGGTAGATCCATGTGATCTTACTTAAATTTTGTAAAGATGAGTCTGATCTCTATGAAGACAAAAGGAATGCATCGGATGAAGTGGAATAGGGTGGATTCCTGCACTAGTTTGGGCTGTTGAAACCCATGCTGTTGTAATTATTATTATTTTTTTTACTGATGAGAGAGAGAGAACTTATTGTTCTACTTACACATTCATTTGTTGTTTCTCGTATATGCCCTGACCAGGGAGCGGACCCACAACTTTGGCGTATGGGAACGATGCTCCAACCAACTGAGCTACTCAGCCAGCACACACCTTTGTATTTAATTAACATAAGGTTGGTCTGACTGTTAGATCAATGTAGAGAAGTGTCCTAAAAAGCCTCTTATATATATTGCCTTTTGTGACCTTTATTTTCACAGAAGTGCCTTAAGGTCAAGGCGGGGGGGAGGAGGGGGGGCTCGTGGTTGGATTCCAGCCCCACTCTTACCTCCTTTCTACCTACGTTGCTCCCTCATTTCCTTTCCACTTTCTCTTCTTTGGGCCAGTTAAACTTACTTTCCGTTTTTATGGGGAAATGATTTTTCTAGTCGCATAATAGAGTTTCAGTTCTTGTTTATTTACAGTTAAATGCACTTTTAGAATTGGTGGAGAGGGGAGGGGTTTCAAAATCATCCAGAAGTCTCAATCTCAGCGAGTATAACAGAAACATAATACAGAAGAGTTGGAGGAAGTCTGGAGATTTAATTGTCAATCCTCTGGTTTGACAACTTTTCACTTCGACATCCTTCACTGCCAAGGTTACCATTTCTCAATTATCCTATTTCCCTTGTGCTCCTTGCAGGCTGCAGGCTGCTGCTGCTGCTTGGGGAGCAATTTCAAGGTTTCTTTCTCTGTGTGTATTTATCCTTCAGTTTCCTGTTTCTTTTCTCCTCAGTTTTGCTGTTAAAAATTCACTTGAATTTTGCTGTTTTTACAGATGAATGCAACAATTCTGAAAGTGCGTTGGACCCGTGACTGTGGTGGGAAATTTTGAACTTACCCGGTGGCTAGCGCACTGCAGGAGAAGTGCATGCTCCCTCCTCCTGTGCCCCGCTACAAGGTCAAGGAGAAATGTGCCATTCCGCTTTTTTTCCTCTGGGCTTTCTTCTCTGAGATTGTCTTTTTTCAAAAATCCTCCATCACTCCATTATACTTCAATTTGCTCAAGCTTGATTGGTATTTAAAAATCAGAATAAAACCGATTACAGATTGGATTTCTCCCTTATTTTCTTTTCCAGTTTGCCTTTCTTGTCTCTCTTTTCCCACCTCTTTCTTACATTCTTTTTCTTGTTTTTCCTTTTGTAATTCTACCCTAAAGGAATGACACATACTCCTTTCTCCTCACATTGACTACACAATATATTTGGTTCCAAGGAATCACAGACAGCTACTCATTTACCAGTGAATAAGCTCAAATTTGGAGGCCCTCGGTAGCCGCACATGTATTGGGCACAGTCCCTATCTTTATGAATCTTAGAGTGGGGAATGGAGAGAAGTAAATAGAAAATTATGACACCGAGTGGTGAGTGGCTATAGTACATAGAGAAGGGTGCTCAACATGGTGTGGGACAAATCCTGTGGGAGCAACTCTAACCTGCACCCTGACCAATGAAGAGAAGTTAGTGTTTCGAAAAGTGGATAGGGGCTGGGCTGGGCGGCCAACACATTTCAAAGGTGAAATATGCTGGAAAACACTGAGGACATTTGGCAGAGTTAAAATAGAGTGATGGGTAGCAACGGCATAAAGTCAAATCAGAGACATAATGAGTCAAAACAATTTTTTAACCCTGATACGGGGTTTTTTTTTAAAAAGATTTTATTTTATTTTTTATTTTTAGAGAGGGGAAGGGAGGGAGAAAGAGAGGAAAACATTAATGTGTGGTTGCCAGTCACATGCCCTCTACTGGGGAACTTGGCCTGCAACCCAGGCATGTACCCTAGACTGGGAATTGAACCTGTGACCCTTTGGTTTGCAGGCCAGCACTCAATCCACTGAGTCACACCAGCCAGGCCCTTAAAAAAGAAAAAGAAAAAAATATATATATATACACACACATACAGGTTTTTATATCTTGTTAGGGGCTATGGCCTTTTCCCCACTCTGAATGTAGGGAATCATGTGGAGGTTTTACTCTTATGAAGGGTATCTCATGATAATAGTTACATATTTGGCTACAGCATAGAGAATACATTACACTCAGTCAACAGTGTTTCAGGTGCGAACAAAGTTCTAAATGCTGCAGATATAGTCATGAAAAGGGCAGACACTGACCCTGCCTTTAGTGCCCAAGGACAGTAACATCGGTGGCAGGAAGTCCAGTTAGGAGGCTGTGGCTGTGAGAAATACTGGTGATCTGAGCTTCAGTGTTGCCATAAGGATGCAAAGACATGATTACGTTTAGGAGGAGAGGTTGAGGAAGTATTAAGAGAAGATGGTAATTTGCTGGTCAGGGATGGGGTTGGTTTGAGACGAAGAAGGCAGAGACTTCCAAATGTTGACCTTCCTTCTACTTCTTTTTTTAGCTTGACAGCCTGGTGACGTTGTGGGTGCTTCCTTTCCATACAGCTGGTTACCAGTTTGACCAGCTGTCAGTTCTGTCATCCCATTTGGTGGGTGCACTGTGGGGTGGAAAATACAATGGCCACTGACCTTGAAGCAGAGGCCATTTGCTATGGGAAATCTATTACCAAGAATTATGCTAAGCAGCTCTCCTTGTCAGATGGGTTTTGCCAAACTGCTCCTTCTTTTAGGTGACAAGTAGTACAACGAAGGTGCAGGGACTGGACGCAGGGGGGAGGCAGGGTGGTTGGAAAAAATGTGGGAAAAAATAGAGTCTCATAATAAAGCAACTAGGAAGAAAGCTGAGGGGAGACAAAGGCAACAGGATGGAAGATTTAAAGTGGGCATTTGTCTGCGGAGGGGGGGATATTAAACTGGATTATTTCCCCTAAGAGGCTTCCTGAGGACACTAGTATCCTGTGTTACTCTGGGGAGAAAGTTTTCTGCAAAACTCAATATGCCTCCTGTTAAAAAAGTCTGGTTAAATTTGTTGAACCCAGAATTTTACAAATATATTTGCCTTTATGTTTTCCACTAATACTTTATTAACATTCTATCGAACTGGTGTCTTACAAGACATGCCTAGGGAAATGCTGGCTAACTAGATTATGATCACGGTAAGGCTCCGCATTTATTATCTTCTATGCGTAGTGTTACACTCTTCACATGAATGGTCATATTTAGTCTTCATACTATGAGGTAGATATTATTATTATCCTCACTTTAATGACAACAAAAATACTCTGAGTTTTTAAATAAGTTGTCCAAAGTTATATAGTCAGTAGACAGGGAGCCTGATTTTAAACCAAACAATCTCATCTAAAAGGTTGGGCACCTACACCTTTGTACGTTGTCTCGACATGTCACTAGAGCAAGGTCCACAGAGGACTTCCAGCTGCTGATGCCACTGAAACTTCCTGCCGTCATCACATAAATGGGCTGTCCTTCATGCGCTCAAGGGGTGAACATAACCCAGTGACTGAATGTTCTCTAATCTCAGAGTCATTGATTCCTTATACATGCAACCCATGAGTCAGTATTTTGATTCCATATTGCAGAAGAAGAAACTGAAGCAGGAGATCCAGAAACCCACACAAGACCACACAATTAGAAGCATGTAAAGCCTGGACTCAAATCCAGATAGCAAGACTCAAGAGTGAGTCTGCATTCTTAATCCTACAAAATTGCTTTATCAGCACTTTAATGAGTGCGCATAGCTTCCCTGGGCTAAGAAATGTTAGCATATATTGCTATTAAATATGCATAACATACTGATTTATTTTTTCATGCATTTGTTGGTATGAAAGACTCCTTTTCAAAATTGTATAGCCATTATTACTACCACTGAGTCAGATTTTGGGAGTTGGAATCATTGGAAATGAAGGTATGAGGAAAAAGCTAACTTAGAGAACTCAGGAGGAATCAGGCAAGGTCAGAAAGTGACCTTACGGTCTTGCCTGCAGTAGAACGAAGGCAAGAATCTGTAGGCCAAGCAAGAATGAATCTGAGAAGGCACTGAGTGATGGACATATTTACTTAGCTCCCTCAAAAACACATGTAGAATAATTATATTTTTTATCAGCTTTGCTTACCTCTTAGCAATGTAGAAATGTAAGGATTTTAGTAGTAGGTAATTCTGGGTTTGAATTTTTATTCAATTGTTAAGTGTTACCTCAGTCAAGTTTTCAAATTTCATCATCTGTGAAATGGGGATAGAAATACCCACATCCCCACTTTGTTCTGAGAAGAAATTGAAATGATATTCTATAAAGTGCTAGAGAAAGTAGGTCTTGAAATTTTATTATAAGTAGCTATTATTTTATTATAACATTGCTTACCCGAGTTTTGTGGGCTCCACTTGAAAATGTTAAGTTGGTATTTTTCTATCTACTTTTCCCTTTTTCTCCTACTTCTGGTAAGTACAGCACAGCGGAGCCCAACAGCATTAAAGCCCCTGCGTGCCTCCAGCGGCAGTGATGTTGTACCAGGTGATTTTTAAAAGCATGTTAGGAATAATAGATTTGAAGGGACTTTATTCTGTGTAGAAATTCATCTCATTTTGTCTACACTGTTTAACCTGACCATTTGACTTGGCACTGAGGAAGGACTCTTTAGAAAGAAAGTAAAATAAGTCACTATTTAAAGGTTATTCAAATAACTGTGCCTTGGATTTTTGTGAATAAGTTAAATTTCTATTTATGTGTATGGAGAGAAAAGTAGTAATCCTTCCCAACTGATTTAAGCTATTGTTAAGTGAATGAAGACTGACTGAGGGAGAACCTCTTTTATCTCTTGCATCATATCAAGGTCCTTTGTTTGGAAACCTTTTATTTTTTTCTCTTCATAATTTATATATAGTGAATAGCATTTTAAATATAAGAAATGCAATTTTCAGGGGTAAAATGGGTTAAGGTGTCATGCGAAGCTTTCAATGTAGCAAAATTATAATGGAAACCCTGTCGTTTTACATACTTAGGATTTTATTTATTTATTTTTGCAGGATGAGTAAGAGATACTTACAGAAAGCAACAAAAGGAAAACTGCTAATAATAATATTTATTGTAACCTTGTGGGGGAAAGTTGTATCCAGTTCAAACCATCATAAAGGTAAGCTCTGTTTTCTTAGTTATCTGTAGAAGGTGACTCTCTTCAACACAGACTATTGTGTTCTGCCTTTACTAGGGTATTCGTTTCATTAGATACGGGTCCCCTCCTCCCCCCAAACCCATGATTCTCTTTAAAAATGCAGAGATAGTTATCTTTAATGTGGCTTGGATAGGGGAAGCATGATTATTGAAATGTTTCCAGGATAATTGCCATTTCTGCAAATAGTTTTCAAAGACTATAGAATTGTGACTCTGACTTTCTCCTGTCATTTACATTTTAAAGATAGTGATGTTAAAATGTCAAGTTGACATGTAATAAAGATGAGTTTCAGATTGCAGTCATCCTGGTAATGAAAGCATCTTTAATGTCATGTATCTTAATAATATGTGTACATGGAAATTTTCCTTCAGTGCCTTTTGTAAATCACATTTCTTCATGCCAGAGTGCCTCTGTAACCACTGTTTGGGCTCTGTGCCTTGTATGGTGGTTAGCGGGCTCAATTCTGCCATGGCACAGAGCAAGGATATTTGTTTTATACATGTTTGAAGCTTGACAGCTCAAAATTATGCCCTGTCTGCTCTCTTTCCTGAGCATAGTACTCATAATGAATAACCACCTCCTTCCAAATGAATTAAATGGGGCTCTTTCTGAACTGTCCCCTCCATAATCGTGTATTTACAACCGGGGGTGTCAATTTAGATTTTTCTGTGAAATATGATTTTACAGCTCAATTCTCAGTCTTCCGCAAATTCTAGAGGCTAGCAGCTTACTTATTTTATTTTGGGGTGAAAGGGTAGTTAAGACTGCCTTGAATTCTGGAACCCTGAAATTAGTTACACACATGCATTGAATTAGCATTACATGGAACATCAACGCCGGGGAGAGGAAGACGTGGTGTGAAGGAGGGATGCCTATCAGACATAATTTCAGATGTAATCTTTTCCCCTCTGTTTGAACCGAGGTGTCATCTTTCTAAGAATGAATTTTATAAAGAGTTCCTTCATATATCACTGTCCTGTTTTTGTTCCTCTGTTTTCATGATAAATTTTAGAATTTTCTGTTCTTTAATACTCTACAATGATCCACAAATCATACTTTTAAATTCTCTTTAATAATTTGTTATTAGTGTAAAATTAAAGGGATGTTGAGTAGGGCATTATTCTACATTGACAACAATGAACCGAATTTAAAAACTTGAAGTAGTGTTCAATACTCACCTTTCACAAAGAACTGAAAACCATGGGGCCCAGGCCCGGTGCCTTGGGCTTAACAAGAAAAGGCATGTCATCTGCACCATCCAGAGGGATGGTCACCCTAGTGTCTCATCCCAGCTTAAAATAATCACGGAGAGAAAATGGAGTGACTCACAGTAACTGTGGGTGTCAGCCTTGTGAAGCCAGGGTTTGTGAAAAAAGATGCGTTTCATCTCCAGAGCCAAGTGATGAGACCTCATGCATGAAAACTGCCCCCCTGGTGAATATTACATACCATTTTTAAAGATACTTTTGAAAAATTTTAAATTGTGTTATGGTCTATGCTAACTCCAAAACTAAGATCGTTTTTGACTTTTTGCCAAGAAAGTACTTCTTGAACACAGGAGATTACACATTGTCTCAGGAAACCTACTTAAAGTGACAAACCCTTTTTATTACATAAAGTAGAATTTTGTGCTGTTTTGGCGTTTCATTTCCACTCTGCCACTGATATTTTGGATGAAGGTTTTAGGAAAGATTTCTCCATACCTTCCCCTTTTCATCCTTCTCCTCTTCCTGTCTTTCCTTTGTACTTTTTATACAAACCATCCCTTTTTGTTTAAACTATTTTACACTTAATAATAAATGTAATGCATATGTGCATTTCAGGGCAGGTCCATAAAATGAACACTAGTGTGCTCACTACTCAGTTGAGAAATGCAGCGTTTCTAGTCCTCGGGACCCTGGCGATACGTGCCGCTCTGCTTTCATCTCTCTGCCTCCTTACCCCAGGCCAGCACTGTTCTAGATTTTGTCATTATAATTTCTTTGCTTTTGTTTAAAATTTCACCATATATGTATATATCTCCAAAATGGCATATTGCTTAATTTTGGTTGTTATTTAATTTACATCATAGCATTATATTGTATTTTTCTATTTGGCCCAATGATATATTTGTGATATTTATTATAGTCGATGGCATGTGGCTGTAGTTTATTCATTTCAAAAAATGATTGCTGCATATTTTATTGTATGAGTCACCACAATTTCTGTGTTTGTTCTCTGGTACGGAAACATTAGGTGCCCTATTTTCTGGTCGTTATGAACAGCGATTCCATGAGCATTCTTGTACTCATCTCCTGGTGCTTGCTGTACGAGGGTCTCTCAAGAGCACATTCTGAGGAGCAGAATTGCGGGGTCATGGGTGTGCAGATATTCCGTCTTACCATGTTAGGCCACATGGTAGGACTTACCAAGTTGTTCACAGTGTTTTCTTGCTCTCTTTGTCATCTGTTGTCTCTGCGGTCACATCTCCTTCTTCTGTCTGAGTCACGCTCACTTGTGTCCTGTTTTTTCCTGATTAGTCTCCCCAGAGTTGGTTAATTGTATTAGTTTTCGAAGGACCAACTTTTGTGTTTATCGATTCTCTCGCTCGAATCGTCTTGTTATGTCATTACTTTTTGCTCTTACCTTTATGATATTAATTTTATTTTTATTTATATAAAAAGCACTTAAGTTATACTTAGTAATACCTACCAGGCACTTGTGCAGAAGTGGATTTCTCAGTGCTGTTGTAGAAAGCCCCAGCCTCTTGAGTCTTTAAAAATACCACGTGGTTAGATCTATAGTAATGTGTGTAATTAATTGTTTTGATTCAATAGGAGAATAAACTCATCTCCCCATGAGGGCTAACTGGCTACAGATTGGTTCAGGTCCCTAGGTTGCATTCTCAAGGTACCGGAAAAGTTGGGGCACTAACTGCCTAGGTATAGAAGCCCTGACCTTGAAGACACTTGGGCCTTATCTGGTTCTCAGAAAGACATATTTATATTCCACAAGGTCAGAGACAGACCTAGGATCCTTTCCATCCCATCTCAAAGGAGCAACAGGTTTTTTCTCCTTCTGGAGGGGAACGACTCTCCGGCAGGTAAGTGGAAAAACCCATTGTTCTCTGACACTGTCCTGTAAAGTGTGCAGCTCCTTGTGCAGGGCATCTGCTCTGCTTTTCGTCATGGGTGAGGCTTAGGGCAAGGAAGACCATTCACTTTTTTTTATTGTGAAATAATTAATAAGAAATCTATCTCTGATCCAGAGCACCTTGTGTGAGCATCCGAGATATAAGTAATAAAGATCGGTAATAAAACCCAACAGCTTTATTCTAACAGTTTTACCGATATCAACTCATTTAACCCTCATAACAATCTGTAAGGTTGGTACTGTTATTATTAAACCTGTGTCACAGATCAGAAGTGTTGACAAAGAAAGTTTAAATCATCTGTCCCAGGTTCCCTAACTACCGGAGGCAGGAATCAAGTCTAGGCAGCCTTGCTCCATAAGACATGATATATATGTAGGTGTGGAATTCTTTTTGTTTCTACTCTTTGGTATTAGCTGAGTTCCTGAGTCTCTAGATTGGTGTCTTTCATGAACTTGGGTGTATGCCAGCTTTCGCTTTCTGTTCTCTACGTATTTCAGCCTTTGTATTTTCCACCTTCCGGTCTCTCTGAGCTTTTTTTCTGGGATAGTTATCCAGATTTTTCTACCACACTAATTCTGTGTTCTCTTGGGCTTAATCTGTTTTTAACCCATATGAATTTTAATTTTATCCATTATATGCTACTAAAATAAGTTTTTCTTGTAAATTGAGTTGACTATTGACATATTTTGTTCTTATGTTTTCATTTCCTCTTTTTATACATTGTATATTGTTATATACATTACCTATATAATAATATGATAGATACTATATAAAATATGTATAATTTTATGTATAATTTGTTGATTTTATTTTATGAAGTTTTTGCATTTTCTTTCTGGTGAATCTCACTCATGATATTTCACTTCAGGGTTTGTGGTTCTCAAAAATTCTGTGAGCTACTGTATATTGTAATTATATTGGTGAAAATTTTAAAGGCCTGTGCTTAGGATGCAGTCTTCCAAAGATGATTTGCATATGCCATGGGCCTTAGGTGAGGTTCTCTAGGAGCAGAGCCAAGTCAGGAGTTCTTGTTTATGTTATTTATTGAAAGAGTGCTTTCAGGAGGAGACTGTGGGCAGCAGGACAGAACAGGAGACCAAAGCTAAGCACAAACAGTCTCAGCTGGAGAACAGCCTGGCCAGGTCCTGGGGAGGCTCTAAAATAGGAATTGCTCCACAGAACTAGTCTCTCCTTGAGGCGAGATGGACAGCCTCTTCTACCCTTGTGTCCATTTATCATTGGCTGTGGATCTATTATCCATGATACGGAGGCACCTCCTGGGGCAAGTGGCTACTCTTCAGCAGAGAATGAGTCTCTGAACTAGGGAGCAGCTGTGAATTTTAATCTACTACCATCCACAGCAAGTGGAAGAAAGGTGCACAGCTAATAGAAAGGATCCTGGTAATGAACTGTCAGTCTACTGTCATGGTAGTCTACTCCGTGTGCACCTCAGATCTGTTTGTTTTTCCATTAAGTTCATTCTATTCAGCCAAAGCTTATCAAAGATTCTGGTTGGTTTTCCAAAAAAAAAATGTACCTGAGGAAAAGTGGGGTCCCCACTAGTGCAGTTGTATGAGGGCCATTCCTGATACTCATCATCTGTCCACGTCCCTAGCCATTTTAGATTCCCGTTTCCTTCAGCTAGCACACTTCTGCTCACTGAGGAGGCTTGCCTGATTGCATAACTGGGGGTTCTGATCCCTGGATTATCATGCTCTTAGCTGTGGTTACTGCACTTGCACACATATAATTATAGTTAGTCATGCTGATGCCAAGAAATGACCAGTGGATCATTCACAAGCCTAGCATATTCTTCCCAGTGCACAGCAGCTACCCTCTTCTTCATAGTCATCGGGGTCCTTTACCTCATCAAAATCTAACGCCCCCTTTTTTTTCTTTCTGTCTGTGGAGCTGACCAGCAGCAGCTGTAGCTTCTTCCTGTCTAGAGGGCTTTTACTCACTCTTTCCCTGGTAAAAGCAGCCCCTTTCTGGGAAGCAGTACTCCTAGACTCATAGGATCTATTGGTAGTTTTTACAGAAATATTTTAGACTGGAAAAATTGTTTTCCTCAATAATTTTTGAGAACCTACAATAAGGGCTGAGAGTATAGTAGAACATAAAAGAGGCAAAAATTTTTGTCTTTATGGTGTTTTTGTCCTAGAGGTGTGGAGATAGATACCAAAGAGAAAAATAAGTTTTACAGTATATATGCTGTGGAAAAATGAAGGAATAAAGAGGTATAAGAAGTGTTCAGGAGGGATTATAATTTTAAATAAAGACTTCAGGTAAGACATAAAGTTTTCAATTGAGCTCACCATAAATATATTTGGGAGAAGGATGGTCCATGCAGAGCAGCAAGAAGTATGAATGCTTTCAAGTAGGAGCATTCTTGCAGACAATGAGAAATGGCAGGAAGAGTAGTGAGAATAGAACAGAGCATGTAGGGAAGAGAGGTAAGAGATTAGGACATTACAGAACAGGTGAAGGTAGGAGATGAAGGAACGGAATAAATAGCTCTTCAAAACACTGGTGCATCAGCGTTGTGCTCTCAAGAGCAACCCAGGGCAGAATTGTGTCATTCTGATTTTTCAACATGATGTAGAAACACTTGTAGAAATTGAGAGCATTTGGATTTAAAGAATAATACATCTAAAAACCAGAAAATGTCACCTCCTTAATACAATCTTCTGAGCTTCGGGAACTAAAAAATACCCCACACAGATGAATTAGTTTATTGTTCAAACAAAACACCACAGAAATTTGGCCCTGAATTCTCACAATTGTTTTGAGCTGGGCATTTTGGGGGATGGGGATTAACTCAGAGCAGTGTGACAGCCGGTCAGAAAGGATAAGTGGTTTTTCCTCCTTGGAAGCAATTATATCAGGTACAGCTTCAGATTCTGGGGATCAGAGAGGAAGCATTTCAGTTTAGGACTCCAAGTTCTCAATGGAATAATACTGTCATTAACCTTAGAAGGCTGATATGTTTTCTTGCCTTTTCTTTCTTTACCCATCGTATCCAAATTAAATCTAAAAATCAGGAGCCATCATTGGAAATTTGGGTTAGAAAAGGATCTGTATTTAGTGTGTAAGACATACGAACAGGTGAGAGTTATACACAAAGAGAAAACACACAAAAAAACCACATATTTTGATTAGCTGAGATTGGATATATGTTCTCCTCATTTTCATACAAGGGAATTACTAATCTGAGTTGCAACTTCTGATTAAATGGAAATTTTTTCAGAGAAAAACAATTTAAAATAAAGGTGATTTTTAGTTCAAAGCCTGGATGAGACAGCAACCATTTGAAATTTTTTTTGATAACATTCATTTGGTAATTTACTCATCCATCCATCTACCAAGTAAACAAAATATGTACTATGTGTGAAGAGTTGGGCACCAGGTCCAGTTCTGGAGATATTAAAGTGACCAAACCAATATAGTCCATGTCCGGTGGGGTTTCCAGTATAGTTGGGAAGGAAAAACATGAATCTGGTAATCAGACAAATGTTTCCTCTTAAATGGTATTAAAGTGCTGTAAAGATGAAATTTTAAGATAAGAATATATAAACTGTAAAATGGATGGAGAGGGATCAGGAAGTCTCTTCTAGGGAAGGAACATTTGAGCCAAGGTCTGAATGGGGAGTGGGAGTTAAGTAGACAGGATGCTCTGGCGCTAGAAGGAGTCATCGCAGGGCAGAAAACAAGAAGGATTGTAACACACTGTTAGCCAGGAGAGGGGCTGGGGCAGATCCGCCGGGGCCATATTCAGAATGCTGGTTTTCTTACAGTTAAAATTCTTCGATCCAATTTAGCTAGGGAATTACTAGGTTCTCTTGGACTATGATGTACATCAAAGTTTAAAAATCCTGTTTTATAATTTACACTGTTTTAGGCACCTTGTTTATGAAAACTGATTAATGGCCTAAGAGAAAGGAAAATGGCCATAACATAAGCTCACTCATTTTTGGACTTTTAACCACAACATATTTTATAACACATTTTATTAAATTTTCAAAGTAATACATGTTTATTTGAACACTTTGGTAAGAAAGAGAAATATCAAGAAGAGAAATCAAGTCACCCATAATTTCTCCACATAAAAATAATAAGACAGCATTTGGGCATATTTTTTCTGTCTTAATTTATGAGCATATTAAACATATTGGGGATCTTGGTGTTCATTCGCTTATTTAATTATTCATACATTTATTGAGAAAGACTAGGTGTGTGAGAGACAGTAGTGCTCTGAGCTGGTGATTCTGCTTTAAATTATGCAGATAAAATTCCTATTTCCTGGAGTTTATCCTTCCACATCTTGATTTTTTTCTTCTCTTTTTTATTTTAAGATATCTCATGCTTACAGGATAGTGCATGAAACCCATATGTATACTCAAAAGAATAATTATGTGGCAAACAACTGTGCAACTAACAACCAGGACAAGAAATACAATGTTATCAGCCCCTCAAAGCTCTTTATGCTTCTCCCTGATTACAGCCCCTCCTCTCACAGAGGTACCCTTTCCTGATTTGCTATCCTAAACAGTAGATGATTGTTTTGTCTTTTTAAAAAATTTGGTAAAAATAAAATTCTACTATGGACATTTTTTCAGTGTGATTTGCTTCTTACCATCAACATTTTCTCTTGAGATTCATCCATGTCGTGACATAGGATTCCATTGTATGAATATATTTTTTATTTGTTGTTGAAGGGTTTGGGTCTTTAAAGTTGTTCGTTGTTATTGACACTATTTGATTTTTTCCAGTTGTTCATTGTTATTGACAGCGTTGCTGTGGACATTATTGTACATGGCTTTTCATTTGTGGGTACAAAATTTCCCGAAGGTATATTTTAGGAATGAAATTTTATGGGTCATATGTTAAGTACATATTCAACTTTAATTTTCATCCTATTTAGCGGTATAATGAGCAGTAAATGATGTTACTTACTTATCCTATACCTACAAACTATCCATAAATGCATTTTTTTTTTATTGGCTGTTGTCATTTTTTTTTTTAATGATTTTATTGTTGTCCAATTACAGTTGTCCGCATTTACCCTCCCCCCACCCCACCCCAGGCAAACCCACCTCCCTCCCTTGCTTCCCCCCTCCCCCTTGGTTTTGTCCATGTGTCCTTTATAGCAGTTCCTGAATACCCTTGTCCCCCTTCTCCCCTTCCCCTTCCCCTCTGGTTACTGCCAGAATGT
>PVJI01024332.1:0-22117 GCA_004026765.1 Micronycteris hirsuta
CGGTGCCCATGGGGGCCCTGGGGGCTGGGAGGGAATGTGAATTTGGGGAGGGCACAGCAGCCCCACAAGAAAGGTGAGAGGGTGTCTAGTTGTTTCTCTAAATTTTTCCAGGTGCAGTTGGCACACAATATATAGTTTCAGGGGTACAGCACAGAGGTTCGACAGTTACATAACCTACTAGGTGGTCACCCCGATGGGTCTAGTCCCCGCCCGGCACCATGCATGGCAGCCCCCATCCCCCCCCACCTGACAACCATCAAAATATTCTCTGTATCTATGTGTTTGTTTTTTAGATTCAATTGTTGATGGATATGTGTATTGCCATTTTATTGTTCATATTTGTTATCTTTTTTCCTTCTCCTTCTTAAAGAAGACCCTTTAACATTTCATGTAATACTGGTTTGGTGGTGATGAACTCCTTTAGCTTTTTCTTGTCTGGGAAACTCTTTATCTGTCCTTAGATTGTAAACAAGAGCCTTGCTGAGTGGAGTAATTTTGGTTGTAGGTCCTTGCTTTTCATCACTTTGAATATCTCTTGCCAATCCCTTCTAACCTGCAAAGTTGCTGTTGAGAAGCCAGCTGACACCCTTACGGGAGCTCCCGGTAGGTAACGAACTGCTTTCCTCTTGCTGCTGTTTGGATTCCCTCAAGGCCACTAACCGCATGACTTTGGAGATAAATTCTTTCTCGTTCCAGGCACTCTATTGGAAAACATGGGAGTGGTGACGTCTTCACTTCCGACCTTAAAAGAGGGTCCTGAAGGTGAATGAAGCAGTAGTTATCAAAATGCCTGCAACGGAAAAATGGGAACAAAACGATATGTGGCGATAATTATCCTGGGGAATGAGGGGCATCCATGCTGCGTGTGCGGCAGGTCAGATGGGGAACATCGTGTCTACGCAAAGGGAAGCCAGTCCATTGTGTTGGGGCCCCTGGTGGCCCAAACGTGACACGCGGTTTCTTTAAAAGCAACACATTACGGCATTTGCTTTCATGAAATAACATTGTGTTTTTTTGAGCATCAATGACTCAAAAACTACCCAGGCCCAGAACTGATTGCTTCAAAAACCACCCCTTAAAGTTGCCTGAGTCCAGTGGAAGGGTGAGGAAGACACGTGGCGCCTCGCACGCCCGTGTGCCGGGGAATCCCCGCGCCCACGCAGCCCTGAGGACAGTCCTGCCGGACGCGCTGGGCACTTCCCTGTCCTGCTTCCTGTAACGCGCTCTTCACAGGGTTTGTTCAGCCTTCAGAGTCCCTGCCTCCATGTACACCGAGAAAGGACCTTTTCATGTGAATCTCACCGAAGCTGTGATACAACAGCAAACCTCCCTCCGCCTTCCAGGTTTCCGGTGGGAGAGGAGCCGGCTGCTCTGGGAATGGTGGGCTTGGCCTGGGGGTGGACCGAAGCCACACCAGCTGCACCAGTGGTCCTGGTGACCTCGGGCACAGCCCTGGTCCCCCTGCTGACGTCTCAGGCATGGCAGGGCTCCAGGCTCTGTCGGCCCGTGCCCTGTGGGGACACTGCGGGGAAGGCTGTCACCCACTCCGGCCACAAGATGTCACTAGCACTGCTTGGTGGCCGTAGGTGTCAGTGGCACAGGGCTGCTCACAGCCTCAGCTGCTGCCGTTAGTTTTCACGCAGACTCCTGGAGCATCTCTCTGAAGGTGACAGCTTGCGGTGCAGAGGGGGCCCCTCTGCTTGTCTAAGTCCATGCAAATCCCAGTGTCCTTTAGGAGTTCCTGATACCCGGAGGGGCAGATGGAGAGAAAGGCCAGGAAATGCTGCCCCACACCCGGGCGGTCCAGGAGACACACGTGTGTGCACAGGCCGTGGGCGTGGGCGTGTGCTCCGGCGGCCCGTGCACCCTCACTCACAGATCCCGGCACTGCTGTCTCCCCAGTGGGCTCCCAGCGTCCCGAGAGCTGGAGCAGTCAGAGTGTCTACGAGGGCTGGGCAGTTTGTCCCTTCCTGTCCGTCAGCGGGTGGTGAACTGCGTGTCCCTCCTCTTCCTATACTAACCGTCTATTAAACAAGACGACTCCCCGGTCAGGGTTCTGAGGGCCCAAGAGAGCCACTCCTGCGTTTCAGGGCCCTTTCTGTCCCCTCCTTCCTTCCTGTCCCTTCCTCCCCCTCCCTGCGCCTTCCCTTCTTCTCCTGTCCCTTGCTGTCCCTCCCTCAGCACTCCCTGCCTCCTCCACGCCCTGCCCTGCAGGGCATGCAGGTCCAGTAACCACGGGCATTTTTATTGATCTTGCACGAGGGGCACAGTTGTGCAAGGAGGTGTGAAAGAGTGATTTTGTGCTTCAACAGCTGTGCGCTTCTGCGGGACCTGGGGACAGGACACACATCCCCCCAGCGGGCCCTCCTCAGCGCCGGTGCGTCGCTGGTTTGCTGCGGCCCCGACTCCGGGCACCCTTGCAGATGTGAGCAAGGGAAGACGACAGGAATGGTGTAAAACACCGTATCAGCGCCAGGCGTCCGACACACTGATTTGCTGTCTGTATACGAGTGCGCAGGGCACACACTACAGTGCACTTTCTAGGTTCACTTCGTTTCTTTCTAGGTAAAAAATAAGGAATAAAACTGGAAAAGGAAATCCTAATAATGGGGGACTGTTTCCTCCCTCCCTCCCTTCTTTCTCTTTTTAAAAACATCCTCACCTGAGGATATGTTTGTTGATTTTAGAAAGAGAGGAAGGAAGGAAAGAGAGAGAGAGAGAGGAATACCGAGGTGAGAGGAACACAGATCGGTTGCCCCCCACACACACCCTGACTGGGGATCGAACCCCCAGTCTTCTGATTGTAGGACGGCGCTCCAACCACCCGACCCCCCTGGCCAGGGCTGTCTTCTTCTCTCTGTGCTGCTGTGTCAGACCTGGATGAGACAGAAAGCGGGGATTTCACAGGCCCTAACTTCTCACTCAGGCCACGAGGTCACCACGGGCTCTTGGAGCCGGTGGCAGTGGGCAGGCTGGAGGGTACCGGCTCCTGCCCCCGGGCTAGTGTGTGTGTCCCCCCCCCCTCGCCCCCCCCTGGGCCGGTGTCCCTCCATGCACACACTGGTCCGTGTTTAGCCCAGTGACGGGGCTGATTGCTGACCATCTTCAGCGGGCCTGGCTCACAGCCCCCAGCCACCCACTCCAGCTCGCTCCCTGGGTTTCCAGGGTGTCTGTTTTAACTGCCCCCGGGAGGTGGTGCGAGGATCTGATGTTCTGGGGACCGGGCGGTCCTCCCCGCCCCTGCTGCAGGGCCATCATGCTCTGGGCCTCCTAATGGCGCTTGGGAGAGAGATCAAAGTCTCCCAGATAAGCGTCTCTTACACAATGTTCCTGACACTCCATTTGGTAAACAGTTTTTTCTCTTTTTTGGTTGGAGAACATCTAAACATGCCGCGCGAGATGGATGGGCCATCACTTTCCTCCTCCGTCCCCTCCTCGTCCACCGCGGCAGGCGGCAGGGAGTCCCATCCGCGCTCTGCCGACCCCCCCCCACCTCACTGCGGTCTGAGTTTTGCATATGCAGAAAAAAACCCGCAGAAATGGGTAAAAAATATCGCACCTCCAGCTCCCGGCGCCTCTGGCCTTGGGGTGTCTCGGTTTCCTTCTCTCTGGGTGAATTTTGTAATGCAGGGACTTGTTGGGACCTTCCTGCTCAGCGCCCCCTCCATGAACAAGGACCCCCACACCCAACGCTGAGCTCGTGCCCACAAGAAAACACAAAGCAGCCCAGAACACAGAACGAAGGGGAGCTCAGTGTCCGCCTGTCTCTGCTCTCCTTTCTCCAAAGCACGGGTCCCTGTGAGCAGACGGAGCTCGGGAGCTCCGCGGGGCTCCTGGGGACGGGCCTGTCCGATCTCTCCCGCCCCCGCCCCCTCTCAGGGTCTCGGGTCTTACTTCCGGGCACCGTGGCTGCCAAGGTCACGGCGCGAGGACCCCGCGTGCCAACCGTGGCTCCGCACGCCCCGTGGCAGCTGCCGCTCGGCCGCCCCGTGAGGGCGCTTTCCCGGGCGGTGTTTTCCCCCGTTTTTGTCTGTAAATGGCAGGCGGCTTCCTGGGCTTTGGTGCCATGCGCGCTTGCACACCGAGGGTGGGCGGAGCCAAGCTGCGGCCGCCTTCTGCAGGGATCTGGCTGGTCATGAGGGTTTCCGAGCGCCCGGGTCTCTGGTAAGTCCTGCGGGCTGAGGTTCTTCCCTGCGGGCAGTCCGCGGCCTCAGTCTGTGGCCCCGGGCCAGCACTTCTGCTCCCTCCCGGGACGGGACCCACGGAGGGCATCCCTTGTGGGGGGCACCCACCCAGGGTGCTGTGCCGCCTCCTCCAGGGCCCCCGCCTGCCTTCCTCGCCTGTGGCTCTGGCGTCTCTCCCCTGATGCTGCCAGGACAGGGCCCGGAGGGCAGGACAGGCATCTCCAGGCTTTGCTCCCATGGCCCCTGGTATTCTGCGGGTTTTCTGGGCGTCCTTCACCCCGCCCCGGTGGAGTAGACACAGGACAGTGTGGCTCTCAGCTGGTGGGTGCGACTTCTCTGCCCCTTTGCAGAAGCGGCCGCGAGTTTGCCAGAGAGAGAAGACCTGACATATATGTGTTGCCCTGGGGCCCTCTGAGGTGCTTGCACAGTACGAAGTGAATCCCAAGATTCCAGGGGACACATGGCCCTTCTTGTCCCTGTGCCTCCCAGAGGGCCTGGCTGCTGCCCCTGCCTCGGGGGCCGCCCTGGACTCCAGTGGTTCCTGGAGGTCCCCAGTCCTTGCTGCTCCCCCCACATCCCTGCTCTCGATTGGGCCGGAGGTGATCCACCCTTGTCCGCTTCCAAGGGCCTGGGATGCTATTTTGCATAAACATCTTTCATTTTAAAAAAAGTCCAAAGAGCAAAGTTGCTGAGTGAGCCCCTCAGCCCTGGGCTCCCTGTTGCCCGCGTGTGGCCCTCGGGTGAGTGAGAGGCTGGAATCTCCCGCCTGTGGCCTGTGGCCTGTGAGGACAGTGGGGCCCCGCACCCCCAGGACGGGACGAGCCTAATTTGGTTAAAAGCACCTCCCCACTGATGCTTTTGTGTCCGAACTAACGTGAGCCTTGGGGGTTTCTTTGACCTTCACATGTGAGGAGAGGGACGGCGCAGGGAGGGGGCAGCCAGGACACCAGGCTGCCAGGCTCTGGGGGCCCAAGGGTGGGTTCCCCTGGCCCCTTCACCCACACTGGACACGGGGACAGTCACGGAGGAGGGCATTTCCCTCCCCCAGAGTCCCCAGAGCCAGTGCCGAGGCGGGGCCACTGCCTGAGGCAAGGGCCGGGGGAGGCGGCCATGGGGCAAATGGGCATAAATCCGGGCGTCCTGGGGAAATCGGCGCGGGGGGAAGTAAGTTATTAGCCTCCTGTGAGACTCGCTGTGATGGTGAACAGCTGCAGGGTCCAGGGGGAAAAATAAAAGGCAAGAAGGAGAAGAGGGGCGCTTGGGATTCAGTCATTATCACGTCCGTCTTCCCGCTTCCCTCCACAAAGGCGGCTGCTCCTCCGTTATCCTCCAGACAATGGCTCCCGTAGGGGGTCGCCCGGGAGCCCACCCACCCAGGAGAGTTCATCTCCTGAGGGGGAGACAGGGAGCAGAAAGGCTCCATCCCCTCCCGTGGGGGAGCAGGCTCACGAGTGACATGGTTAGAGACGTGGGTGAGAGCGGGGGAAGCGCAGCAGGAGCAGGGCAGTCGGGAGCCCTACCTTTGGCCGTGGGCTTCTTTACATGGCGCGGCCTGGGCGAAGGGGTGTGAGGTCTCATGTAAGGGCGCCGTGAGCTGGGTGGTCGAAGGGTTTGCAACCTTTGCGATAAAACTGCAGAGGCATAGCTGCCTCCTGCCCCGGGGGATGGCCAGCGCCTGTCCTGGCCGTGATCTGACCGCTCCCCTCGCCCCCCCCACCCCCCGTCCTTCTCCTGTATGTCTTCGGCCCCTCTGGTCCTTAGCATCCGGTACGTTGTCAGCATCTCGTGAAGACCAGGGGACGCGGACCCGTCGTGGAGTGGGTCCAAGCACTTCTTGGACGTTTACTGACAGCAGCTGACAAGTCCTGGTTTTCTCTCCTGTGTAAGCCTGTGCCGTTACGCAGTGGGTGGTAGTGGACAGAACGGATGTAGGGATGGCTCGCAAACACGCGTGCAACAGGTGAGGGCGGGGCAGGCTGCGGGGCACCCAGGGCCCAGGCTCCCAGAGGCGGGGACCCAGGAGGCCGCCCCCAGGAGCCCTGGCCTTCCTTCGGGGTCTGCAGCTCTGCTTGTCAGGGCCAGAGGGCGCCCGTTTCCTTGTACCAGGGCCAGACCAGAATTCAAACGAAACCCAGAACAGGGAAGGGGACCTAACACAGTGTTGCTTGTCCTGGAATTTCATTGTTTTTCAAATCATTGATTTCCAGTGTCCACCCCTCCTTTCCGAGTGAGAGGGCGGGGCGTGCTGTCTTCTGCTGGTGAACATGGAGCCCTCCCGCCCGTGGGCGCTGCTCAGTGAGCCCAGGTGGATGTAGGATGGTGCAGGTGGCCACAGGAGAAGGCCATCACACTGGCCCCTCTGTGACCTCAGCCTGACCTTGGCCCACCAGAGGTTCAAGTCCAGCAGGTGCTTTCACTCGCAAGGATGCGGCTGCCCAGGGATCCCCTTGGCAGCAGCAGCACGTGAGGTCTCTGTTTTCTGTGTGTGTCCAAGTGCTTTTCATAAAGGCAGCGACTTGGCAGGTCACAGAAATAGCCTTGTTAGAAAACACCGTGTTTGGACATCGAACTTCCTGTTTGAATCGGGGTGAGAGGCAAAGGGGGACGAAGCACAAGGAGCCGTGTGTGCATGTGCCACATGTGTGCATGTGTCTGCTTATGTGTGCACACATGTCTGCACATGTCAACACATGTCTCTGTGTGCTCACATGTGCATGTGTATCTGTGTGTGGGGGAGAGGTGAACAAATGAACCACAGGCTCAGCGAGGCTGGCTGTCCTCTGCCCGGGGTCTCTGGGGTCTCTGGATCCTTCCGGAAGGTTAGTGCAGCAGAAGAGGCAGGGCTCCCAGCAGATCCGTTTCAGCTGGTCCCTGCCAGGCAGCTGAGGCTAATTAACCCTCTCCTGTCCAAGCTGCAGGCTGTGCACAGGCCTGGTGGGGGCCAGGAAGGGGCTGGGATTCCCTCAGGAGTGCACAGTGACAGGTGGGCGGCTCCCTGCAGTGGCTGCCCTCCTGCGTCACCTCTGTGTGATGCGGTCACCGCTGGAGGCCTCCAGGGTGCAGAGCTGGGGCCTTGGGCCAACTTCACGTGACTTTTCCCCAGCGGGGGCCCGGGGCCAGCCGAGACTCCTTCCGCTGCAGCTCTGGGCACGTGTCTGTTCCAGAGAGTCTTGTGGGAGGTGCGCTCTGCCTCATCTAGAGCTCTCGAGGCACTGGGCAGTGGTAAGCAGGGATCCGCAACCTGGAAACGCAGGGATTTCCCCCGGGCACTGGCAGCTCTTCCCCAGGCCTCCGCTGAGCTGACCTGGTATGGAACCGGACACAAGGCATTGAGGCCGCTCCTCTCTGTCTTCCCTTTGTCACATTGCCCTTGGGTGTCAGGGTTTGAAGCCATCAAACCCTGACACCCAAGGTTGGCTATCTCTTTGTGGATTGGGACCATTAGAGCTCGGATGACACTGTGGTGGAATGGGCGCGTTTGCTCTTTCTTAGGGCACAAAGTTTTACAGTGCCGAATTTCACCCTTCCAGTTCTTGTTCTCCTCCGTAGCTTGAGGGTGTGGGTCTGCCCAGCAGGTAAGTTTCGTCAACTATGTCTTGAAACGTCCACGCCATAAACATTTTCTCCCTGGCGCCACAAACGTACCCACCACTGGCTCGCGGGCACCGAGCCTCAGTCCACCCTGGGGGCGGGCAGCCTGCACCTTCTGTTCACAGCTCGGCGTTCAGAACACAGCCTGTCTCTGAAGAGGGGGACCCAAGCTTATCTGAATAGTCTCCGCAACATCAGGACATAGAGTCACGAACAGCTGGATCATCACCTCGCACAGGCACAGGTCCCTGCCGTGTGTGTGCGCGCGCGCATGTGTGTATGTGTGTGTGTGTGTGTGTGTGCGCGCGCACGCGCGTGCACAAGGGCGACCGGACACAGGTCTGCCCCCAGCCTGGCAGGACCTCGGAAGCACTGACCCTCCTGCTTGCAGCTTCAATGAGGTCATTTTGTTCTTACCGACGGAACAAATAACGAAGGGTTTCCCTGGCAGAAGATTCCAGGGGCTATTTTTTTTTTTTTTTTAATGTAAGAAGAGCACAGGTAGGTGGAGAAACACAAAATCAGCCTGTGGATGATAAGCGAAGATCTCCCTCAGGTCCCCAGAGTCCAAGGCAGAGAAAGTTTGCCGACCTCCCAAAGCTGGTAAAGTGTCTTCGGGCAAAGCGCACTGTCTTCATTTTGCCCGTGCTTTTTCTTCTCTTTTCTTTTTGAATTTTGAAATGGAATGACCACTTCCTTATCCATATTTTTCCTATATTTTATTGATTATGCTATTAGAGTTGTCCCATTCCCCCCCTTTATTCCCCTCTGCCCTGTACCCCCCGACATTCCCCCCTTTAGTTCTTGTCCATGGGTCATACACATAAGTTCTTTAGCTTCTACATTTCCTACGCTATTCTTACCCTCCCCCTGTCTGTTCTCTACCCACCATTTGTGCTACTTATTCTGTGTACTTTTTCCCCCTCTCTCCCCCCCCACTCCCCTGTTGATAACCCTCCATGTCTTATATAAATCCCTTTAACATTTCATATAATAAGGGCTTGGTAATGACGAACTCCTTGAACTTGACCTTATCTGGGAAGCTCTTTATCTGCCCTTCCATTCTAAATGATTGTTTTGCTGGATAGAGTCATCTTGGATATAGGTCCTTGCCTTTCATGACTTGGAATACTTTTTTCCAGCCCCTTCTTGCCTGTAAGGTCTCTTTTGAGAAATCAGCTGACAGTCTTATGGGAACTCCTTTGTGGGTGACTGTCCCCTTTTCTCTTGCTGCTTCTAAGATTCTCTCCTTATTTTTAATCTTGGGTAATGTAATTATGATGTGCCTTGTGTGTTCCTCTTTGGGTCCAACTTCTTTGGGACTCTCTGAGCTTCCTGGACTTCTGGAAGTCTATTTCCTTTGCCAGATTGGGGAAGTTCTTCTTCATTATTTGTTCAGATAAGTGTTCAATTTGTTCAATTCCTCTTCTCCTTCTGGCATTCTTATGATTTGGATGTTGGAACGTTTAGAGATGTCCTGCAGGTTCCTAAGCCTCTCCTCATTTTTTTGAATTCTTGTTTCTTCATTCTTTTCTGGTCGAATGTTTTTTCCTTCCTTCTGGTCCACACCGTTGATTTGAGTCCCAGTTTCCTTCCCATCCCTATTGGTTCCCTGCACATTTCCTCTCATTTCACTTAGCATAGCCTTCATTTTTTCATCTCATCTGCGACCAAATTCAACCAATTCTATGAGCATCCTGATTATCAGTGTTTTGAACTGTGCATCTGCTAGGTTGGCTATCTCTTTGTGGCTTAGTTGTATTTTTTCTGGAGTTTTAATCTGCTCTTTCATTTGGGCCATGCTTTTTCTGGGTGGACCTGTTACGTATAAGGGGCGGAGCCTTAGGTGTTCACCAGGGCAGGGCACTGTGTATCTACCTATACCTCCATCTTCGCCGGAAGTCCTCCTTATCCATATTTTAAATTTTCAATTTCTTTATAAATGCAGGGAAATAAAATTCTGGAAGCCACAGGAGCAGTAGCCAGTTGTGTGCTGGGGTTTCTTGGATCGGCACGAGGGTGACTTGGCCACCGCTCCCAGGTGCGAGGGGTTTTAGTGCACGTATCTGGTGCGTGTGCATCTGGTACGTGCACGGGGCAGCTCCAGTGACAGGTCAGACCCAGATGGCTTCGAAGGGTCAGTGAAACACACACCACGAAGGAGGCACAGCTCAGACACTAATGGCTTCTTTGGAACGGTCATGGCCTCTTGGGTCAATAATGACCCACTCTTTAGAGTGCCAAATGCGGATGTACACAGCAGACTGTAATGGCTCCTGATCTACCAGGTAAATTCTGTGAATTTTTGGACTTGATATGAATGCCAGGGCACGTGGATGCCTACAAGAATGCACTGCTGTGTGAAACAGGCCACGCCCCGAGGCTGCTTCCTTCCCCATCACTGACAAAGAGGACAAACGGCAGTGTGGGCGGGGACACTGTTTGTTACCATTTGGAAATTTAACGCCACAATGTTCATTTCGCCTTCAATTGACTGTATTTATAAATATTCCAGATTACGTCCAACATCATAAAATGTTTTCCATAAAATGAAGTTACTTTTCTGCCAAACTATATTTACACAAAACCTTGATCGCACGGTTTTGCAGTAGGTTGACGCACAATATTTAATTTGCACATGTAAATTATTCTATGTATCTATTAGGTCCACGGGCAGAGAGACAGGTGCACACACAGTGCCGCTGTCACACCTGACAAAACTGCCTGATTCTGCCCAGCAGGGGGAGCCATACAGCAAGAAGCTCTGGAAGAAACAAATTTTTTTTTTCCCCTGCAAGCAGTGACAACATTTAGGGGAAAACAAAATATCTACAAAAGGGGAAACTAAACAAACAGTTTTCAGCAGGAACAGCAGTGCAAACAGCTTTACCTGGTCAGGAGCCCAGAGAGGCGTTTTCGGGTCCCTCCTTGCTTATGAACCTCCGCTCTTGGCTTCCCTTCTGTTGGAAATTTTTCCAGAAGGAAAGCCTCGTGAATTACTTAATAAATAAAATCTATTAAGATAACCATGTCCCAGAGGGCCCTCCCCAGTGCCCTGCAAGGAAGCAGTGCAGGGAACATGCCACCTGCGGCTGGCACCCCCCTGCCCCCCCACCCTGGGCTTCTGGTGGAGGCACTGACGTGCTCACACTCACCCTCATGCCGCTTGCAGTGCGAAACTCTGGGCTGCACTGCTCCCATGTGTTTCCCACGGGTGCCTGTGCCCCACCCTTGGGCTAAACCCACTGGTTTCTTTGGTCTCGTTTTGAGTGCTGGTGTGTCTGTTCCTGCCTGAGCACTGAAAATAAAAACAAAAATGAAAACAAGAATTTTAGGCACAGGGTAACTAGAAAATTCTGTGCCTCAAAATTTGGCTTTTCTCGATATAGAGGTGTTTCTGGCAAACACCACTATGCACTTTCCTTTGCAGGATGCGTTGTCCTCTGCGGATCCCCTGTTACAGACAGATGACAGGGTGTGTGTGCACATGGCACTGACGGTGGGGGTCCGGAAGGATCTGGGTGCTCTGGGGTCTGTCGTGCGACCCCGTAATACAGCACATTGCAGGTCCCACCTCCCCCGACCAGGAGCGGACAGCGTGGCCTCGGTCCGCACTCGCCCTTCTCCTGGGTCTGCCTCCTGCGAGTCCCTGCCATGGACGGCATTGACCGGTCTGTCAGGAGGCAGGCGTCTGTATCAGTCTATCTGGAACTGTCACCCAGCGGGAGAATCCACGCTGCCTGCCTCCCTCCTAGTGATTTTCGGTGTTCACCTGACAAAGTTTTCAATCATGTCCTGGCGGTGAGCGTTCAGCTGGCAGAGCCCGAGCACTTGCCTTCTGAAAGCAGGGGATTTAGAGCACATTTGCCGCCTATGACTCCCGGATACTGCCCTGCACACCTGTCCACCTGCCTGGCCTCCCCCCCACTCTCACTCGCTCTCTCCTAGTTCTTCCACAGCCAGGCCCTTGGCCTGGCACCAGGGATAAACAAAGACAAGCACCAGTTTTCAGAGAAGTGTTCCAGGGTGGCCACCCAGTGTGCGTTTCTGGATGGAAGGCGCGCGACCGTGCACAGTGGTCCTGGAGATGGCTTTCTCGTTCCACATTCAGGAACCCGGATCACCACTCCCTTCTGCTCATGGAACAGCCAGAATTCGGGGTAGGGTGGTGGCGTTGGCTGTGTTCTCCTCTGGGCTCCCCACCAGACACTGCTGGGGAGCTGGGTCCTGGGAGGAAGGATCCTAAGGAAGAAATGTCTCATCTGCTGATGATGAATTCAGCAGACACCATGACACCAAACCAGTATTTGTCTTCTGTTGAGACTGTGATGCTTGGAATCCCCAACCGATAGCCTGATTTTGGGTAAACAGCAGCGGGAAGGAAGGACGCCTGCGTTCTCTCCAGAACCCTGACGTGAGGTTGGTCTGCGGGCGAGCCAGACTGCAGCTGACAGCGACACGCTTCCTGCTCCCAACACGCGGAATGATGGTGATTAAGACCATCTACAACTCAGCCCGTGTTTATCGTTTTTTTAATTAAACGTTTCCTAATGAAGCCCAGCCCTGTGCAAGGGGCGGGGTGGGCTTGCCGGGGTCGGGTCATTAAGCAGAAGAACTGAGGCCCTTCCATGCGACAACAACCATTCCAGATGCATTGGGAACGTTGGGGGCAGCACTGAGCTTTCAGCCCTTACCTTGGCCTTTCTGTCCACGTGTATTTCTCACGCCATGTTTTGTGGGCACGCACAGAGGAGCTCACGTTGCTGAAAAGCCAAACGCCACCGCCTGCCAACCCTTTGGAATTTAAAAACCTAAATGATTGCTCAGACCCATGTAAACCAGAACCCGAGTGGAGGCAACGGGAATGACCGGCCACGACTCTGCCGGTGACCGGGAGGTTGGGTGGAGATGTGATCTGTTATCCGTGGCCTGTGCCAGCCTCCCGATGCTCTTACCCATCGGGATCTGACTTCGTGACTCGCCCTGGACGGGAATCACGTCCAGGCTCTCAAAACGCATTCGGAGTGGCGATGAGACTGGATATTTTTCTCTCCGTTTCTGACGCAAGGGAATCGAGGTTGAAAGGGGCTTCACTGGTGACCGGAGCCACAGAGAGCTCTGGGGGCAGGACCACGCCGCTTTGCTGCGTCTGCCCCGGAGACCCTGCTCCCCTGTCTGGGACACCGGAACGCCGCAGTCCGTCCCAGGGGAGCCCAAGATCAGTAGAGTCCCACCCACGCCAGGGCCCTGGGGGGATTGGGCCAGAATGGGGCTTTTGCTGACAACTGGACACCGAGGTCACTAGGGCAAGTGTGACCTCGGCTAAAGATCCACCTTCTTGTTCACGTGTCCATGAAAATGCCGGTGATGCAGAAGGTCCCCAGGTGCTTTCCAACACCCAGACCCACCGCCCTCACGAATACGCTCACTGGCATTAGGTGGAATGGTCTGTGGTACTGGGCATTTTAAATACTGCATTTTTCATACCCACAATTCAAACATGTAGCACCTGAAGGACAAAACAATCATCCTTTTTTCAGTCTTTGGCTATTTATGGCTGACTCTGAGAAGGCTAAACCACAGACCATCACCCCAAAGATCATTAATTCTCTCCAGTTCACACCCAACAGAATGACCAGTGGTGTGATGAACTCACAGCTCAGTAGAGCAAATGGACCCGAATGGGGTCACCCAAAATGAAGTGACATTCCCCACATGCCTTCTCCTTGACGCCTTCAACTCCAGATGACGCCACGCACTGGGCTTGGAGAAGAAATAGAAATTGGAAAGTTCTCTGAGGAGCGACTTCCCCTCTCGCTCCTGGATGTCTACAGAACGTTTTACACGTACACTGCAGGTGCACCCGTGTGGGCTTGTTTTCAAAATCTGTGCATATCTTAAACATTTTCTGAATTGCATAACCTGGATCCCATTACCAGGAGAAGGGGGGCGATAAATGGCAGGTCTGTGCGTCCCATTGCACCCCCAACGACATGGGGAAACCAGGGCTGGGTGGATAGATTTGGATACACAATCGATTCGGTAATCTTTCTACCTGCACAGTAGAGAGTGAGGGAGATCATTTTTTTTTTTTTGTGTGTGTGTGTGTGGGTGATGGTTTGTTTTGGAAGGCGGCTATAAAATGTGCTCATTTAACAAGCTTTCTGTGCACTAATCATTGGCAATTTGAGAATTAGCACTGTCTGCGGCCCTGGGTGGGGGGTGGTGGTGATGGGAAGTCGGCACGAACATGGAAACCGATGCGTTGGGGCAAGTGAAATTGTCCAATGTGTTTGGGGAAACAGGTGTGGAAAGGTCAATAATGATTAGTTTTACCTGAAAGACATAACAGAAAAACGGCATTGGCTCTGGTCTTGCAGGGCAGGTGGAAGTGTTGGAGCCCGAGGAGAACGTGGGAGGTAATTAGGGGAACGTGCATTTGAAATTTCTGCCAGTGCACCCCGTGCGGGCAAGCTGAAGAACAACCTCTGCTATTTTCTACGAAGGGGAACCATTTCCATGAAGTTCCTTTACATTTTTCTCTCTCTGTCAGCTGTAGAAGTTCCCTGCCCGCGTGCCTGGGGGCATGGCCGTGTGGGCCTCCACTCAGAGCTGTCCACGCCATCACCTCCACGCCGTCCGATTCCGCAGGGACTTTTCAGACGACAGACTCCCAGCCCAGGCTGCTCCGAGCACTCAGCCTGCGGCTCTCAGCTCTCATATGCACGCGGGAGGTGAGCGGTTTCTTGGATCACAGAATGACACTGATTACAAAATAAAGCAAAAGACATAGGAACTCTTGCGGGCAGCAGTCAGGAGCAGCACGCAAAGCCGCTAAGGCGGGTCCTCGTCCAGCGAAGCGCTGGCTTGGGGCCCCGCCTGATAGTCAAACCCCACACTCCATGTCTCCGGCGTGAGTTTTCTGCCTGTAAATTTAAGCCAATAATAAAATTATCCTTTGGAGCTTATTGTGTCATAAATGGTAGCAGGTATATGGAAGCATTTCAAAAACAAATAATATTACCATTACCATGAATCATAATGACAATAATTACTATTATTTGAAATTTCAGGGAAGTTTGTCCAGAAGTATTTCTTACTATTAACATGCCAAAACACGGGAACATTCATTTTCTACGGAAGCCCTGGATTCGATGTATCCATTTGCCCAAGTATCCATTTGCCTCAGTGCGACTCCAGCCCCACATGCTCAGCGCTGTAAATAGAGAGATTGTAAAACCAAATACGCACTTTTTAGACTTTCAGATTCGCAGGGTGTTAGATCTCGAGTTTATCTCTCCGAAGAGGCAGATGGGGATGAGATATTTAGATATGAAAAATAAGCCGCGCTTTCAGAATGCTTGCAGTAACCATGCTAATTCCCTGCTCAGTTGATTGGAATGCGATGATTTCGTGAGAATGTCAGAACAGGTGTATGGAAAGACATTACGGTGTCAAAATGAGATGAAACCATGTTAATTTGCCTGTGGAAGGTCCGGGCCTCTGCCAAGACGCTCGAACCCGGTATTCAGCCGTGTGGAGTCTTGGCACTCCTGTGCCCAGAGACCTCAGGTGGGAGGCCCCAGCACGCCCGCCCGGGGACGTGACAACCCACAGGCAACAAGATTTATCTCCCTGCCCAGGGCTGAAGATAAAGCAGGTAGCACTGAGGAAAGGAGAATTGTGGGAGACCCCGGCCCCCCAGCAGACTCTAGTCCCAGGGTGAGACAATGCCCAAGAAATACAGAGGCAGGAGTGAGAGAGGAAGATGGAGGGGAGGGGGACGGAGTCCCTTTCTGGCAGCCAACGTGGATTAGGGTTTCAAAGTTTGAGGTTCTTGCCTCTTGGTGAATCGATGTGTTTTTCTGGTGTGAAATGTTCTTGAGTGTGAAAATGTGTTCGACACCTAAGGGATGTGTGGGGGACTGAGTCTGCAGAACAAAGGTGAGCATTAATTCCGGTTTGAATGTTAATTTGGCCTCCATAAAACACCCCAGCAAAACTAATATTGGAACACGACTCAGAACCCAAGAAGGAGCCAAGGATATGAAAGGAAAATAATAATTCTAAGTGCTTTGAAATCCACAGCAATTTGCTTAAATTTTTTTTCCCTGCCCTCAGTTTTCCACAGTCCCCACTGCCACTTCATCATTTAATGCGGCTTGTCTGGAGTTGACCAGCGGTCCTAAAGAATGTCAAGTCTTCACTCTCCATTGAAGAAATAAGACCCTCCCAGGACCTCCTGAGTAGTTCTGTGTTTCATCTAGCAAGTGCCACCGAGCTCTGGAAGGGCACACGGACCTGCGGCACAGGGGGCCTGGCTTTCAGTGCTGTCTTGGACAGGGCCTGACGGAGTGACCTTGAGCAGCCACTTCTCTGGACCTTGGCTTTCCCCTCTGGAGACATGGGGCCGGCTAAACATTGGCCCGGAGGACCCCTAGGAACCCCAGCCACCCCATTGTTGAGCTTTACGGGACTTGTCCAAGGGCAGTTGTGCATGGAGAACACTGAAGGGAGTGGGTGCGTAATTAGGGGGTGTGTGGGGGTCAGCACAGCCAGAGCACGGATGCCAACAGAGATTATCGGTGCAAAAAATAAAAAGCGTTTGTTTGCGGGGCCGGCTCCCTCAGCATGGCTTCGGGCTTGGGAGGAACGGTGTTGATCTGGCAGGAACCCTAGCGTTTATCTTTTGGTCCAGCACGGTGGGTGTCCAAGTTCCTTCTTTACCTTGTGGAGTTGATGTTTCTTCGGTGGGGGGAGATGTTTCCCATCCCAATTTTGAGAGGTACTTACTTCCTCCGGCTATATCCGGCCATAGCTCATCTTCTCCCTCCAAACCCAGCTTTAAATGTGCTCCCAGGATTTCGGGACCCTCCTTACTGGCCTCGCTCGGCCCCGCTTCCTCTGCAGCTGGGGAGAGGGGATGTGGTGCAGAAATGCCTCTCTGTGGTTTTAAGTGCAATATTAGCTCACGTCGGAAATAACAAGTAACGGTGCCACGAGACGAACTCGGGAACAGCAAGGCCATTAAGAAAATGTGCCATTAGGGAAAGGGCTGGCGTTTCCTACGGAAGAGATTCACCAGGTACACACCTGTCCGTGTTCGAGGAAATGATTAAAAGCTTTATGGCCCTTCTAATTACGTTCATCTGAAGAGGGAGAGACTTTCGGCGCCAGAAACGTTTTCCTAATTCACTTTATTGGTAACGAGATCCAGCTTTTTTTTTTTTTCATTTTGATGAGAGGGAGTCTCAGTCCAAGCGTCGTCAGTGTGTGTCTCTGCGTGAGGGACCTCGGGAGGCGGCCATCAATCTGATGTGGTGTCAGCTCTGTTCTATTCACTCTTCCTCTCCTCTTCTTTGTTTTTGGAAAATATGAAAGCTAAAGCTTTAGGTTTTGTTCCAACCTGTAAAAGCACATATCAAATATTTCCTGATTGCTTTTCATGCCTCCATGGGAGAGGGTGGTGTGCCTTTTTTCCTGCCATTTAACAGGAGTAGACATTGCCAGTCTAAAATTGACAGGCATTTGTTCCCGTCGACAATGAGCCGCTCGCGTTTCGGATGATCCACCAACATAGGCAGTGCCTGGCAGGTGTCACAACAGTGGGAAAACTCATTAAACGACGATGAGGAACACGATCGCGTGGAGCTCGGTGGGCAGAACGCGAGCAGCGCCCGGCGCTGGCTGCTGCAGTGTGCTGCCCTCCCCGTCCACCCTCCTGCGGAAGTGCCCGCGGGCGGGGGGCGGGACTTCCGGGCTGGCCCTCGACCTCCGCTCTCACCCGCTGCACGCACAGGGCGGGCAGCGCCCCCACCGTTCCGGTGAGGACGGCGAGGCGGGCGTTGGCCTTTTCTTCCAACCCGGAGGGGCCGTGTCTCAGGCTGCCGTGGGCCCGGGGCCCGAAGGGCACCTCCTGCCCACCAGCAGCCCACGCGTGGCCACCGCGCGGCTCCTTTTACTGCCGTGGGCACATGCGGTTTGCAGCCGCCTCCTCTCACGGCGCCGCTGCCCCGATGCTACGGAGAGCTCTCCTGTGAAGCAGAGAGGCGGCCCGCGGGGCGTGAGTAGAAACACTGGTCTCTGGCCGCTCGTCCTCCTTCCTGAAGGGCCACGGAGGGGGGGCGTGTGGAGCCTTTTCCGGCGAGTTCATGCCCGGCACCCCAAGGGGTAGATGGACGAAACGGGTTGCGTGGAAGTTGAACCATTCCCGACGGCAAAGGCCGCAGTCGGAATACACACGGCAACCTCTACAAAGTACGTGCCACCTGTTGGAGAGGCAGATAGTCATTTCCTAATGCGTAAAAGTGCTTAAAACCAAGAGCTGAACAGAAAACCCGTCCTTAAAAAAAATAGAGTGGTCCATGCATGAAATGCATGAAAAGAAGCTCCACCTCGTCATAATTTAAAACATTGCAAATGAAAAGTGAGGTTGCGTTTTCATTCATTTACACTGGTTTTTGAACAGCCAGGCTGTCTGCCTTGTGCTGGTCGGCGGGTGCCCATGGGCCCCCATATTTCTGGGCCCAGAGCTGAGGCTCTAGACTCCAGAGGTGACGCTGGGACTGTAGAAATGGACCTGCTCCTTAACGGGGAAGGAGCTGAAATTACACTCGGCCCTTTGAAGGCACCCGCGAGGCTGGTGTGGCCCCCGGTGAACGTGAGTTTGACCCCCCTGCTCCAGAGGGTCCGACAGAGCACGGGCCGCTCGCCACAAAGGGCCAGCTGAATTTAAGATCATATGAATTAAGTAAAATGTAGTGCTTGGGTCCCCCTGGCACAGGACACATTTCCAAGAGCTGGAGGGCCCCGCGTGGCCATGGGCTCCTGCAGGCCAGCACAGCTGTGGGGTGTCTGAGGGAACATGCGGCTCTCTGCCTAACACCACTGTGTGGACAGAAGCCTAGGTGAGCAGCTGAGAAACGTGAATGACCCCCCGGGGTGGTAAGTTCGGGCAAAACTAAGGAGAGACTGGGGAGCCTATCTGAGGGAGCGTCCTCAGGGTGGGCGAGGATGTGGCCTTTCGGCTGAGACCCCAGAGACAGGAAAGAGCGCACCGCGGACACGAGGCAGGAAGGCCCTCGGGGCGAGGAGGTCGCCAGGCTGCCATGGGGCAGAGCTGGGGGGGGGGTGAGGGGGGTGCGGAAGGGATGGGTCGAACGGGCCCGTGTGGCCTCCCTGGAATAGACCGAACGTGCTCATCAAGCCTCAGTGAATCCCACTGACGGTAATGGAATAGAGCAGTACCTAATAGAACCGCTGACTTCTCCGCTGCCAACTTATATGTACTAAGAAGTGATAGAATTGCTGGGTTCTTTGTTGCTAATTTATATGTAGTAATAAAATGATGGAATTGTTGAATTCTTTGTTGCTAATATTTTGTAAGAGATTTTTATGCCTATATGCATGGGGGATGTCAGTCTGTAGTTTCCTTTTTTATGGTATCTTTGGTTTTGGTATCAAGGCAATATGGGCTTTATAAAATGAATTCAGAAGCGTTCTCGCATTTATGGAAGGAATTGAGTAGTATTGCTGTTAATTCCTCCTTAAACTTTGGAAGACTTCTGGGTCTGGAGATATTTTTTTTCCAAGAGTTTTCAAATCAAATTCAATTACTTTAATCGTTATTTGAATACTTAAAAATCTATTTTACATCAGATGAGCTGAGGTATTTTGTGTTTCTCGAGGAAGCAGTCATTTCATCTGGGCCGTGAACTTGGTCGTAGCATTGCTTGTGGTATTTCCTGTTCTCTCGATGGCTGTGGTGATGGCCCTGCTCTATTCCGGGTATTGGTAATTCAGTCGGGATGCTTTTTCTCTTTGGCTCATGGATTATTTCGACGTTTTATCATTAGTTTCCAAATGTTTGGAGACTTTTTTGGTTACCGATTTTTAATTTGAACCTAGTGTCTAGTTTAAGTGCGATCAGGAAACTGTTGATTTCAATTCTTTTACATTTTGCGAGGTTTCTTTTCTGGCTCTGAGTCAGGTCCGTCATGGTGATGGGCACTGGAAAAGGATGTGTATTCTGCTTTCTGTCGGCGGGTGGCGTGCTCTACAGATGCCCCTCAGATCCTCTGCGTCGATGATGTTGCCAAGTTCACCTATGTCTTTGCTGAGATTCCACTGTTGCCAGTGGCGCGGTGAAGTCTCCAGCCGCAATTCCTGACTCGTTGAGTTCCGCTCTCAGTCCCGGCAGCGTTGGCGTCGCACGGTCTGCAGCTCGGCGACTTGGTGCAGACGTGTTCAGAGGGGGTGCCTCTCCTTGTCATATAGTGCCCCTTCCCTTCACGGCTTCTTCCAGTGTCCCTCTGTTTCCTTTCTTCCCTGCTTTCTTTGTGTGTTTTTTTCCTTTAAAAAGAGGAAAGTTCTGCTGAAAGGATCACCTTCTAAATCAGTGAGTCTTGAGTTGTTTTTGGGGATGATTGACTTCAAGTCACCCCACCATCAGTACAGCGTACACTGTTCTCTCTCTCCCTCTCTCTCTTTCTGTCTCTCTCTCACATTTCCTGTCTGAGAGCCACTTTAAGGTGCAGAATTCTGACTCGTTTTGCCCCGGGGATAGGATCAGTCTAGTGCAAGGGGAAGTCACGTCCATGGTGAATTGACCACTGGTGCTAGGCTGGGTCCAGCCCAGGGTTAGACCAGGTGCCCTCGGCTGTCCCTCCCATCATCCTGCCTGTGGTGCATCTGGTCATTCCTGCAGTTGCCTTTGACTTCGTGGTCACTTTTCTGAGCTTCCTAAGCTTCTGCTCATGCTGACGTCACTGCGTTCTCTCTGTCACCACCGTGCACACCATGGACGGGGTTTCGGCAACAAGCAGGTGGGGACATGGGATGTTCTGTTGGGACGTAATTCCTCTTTCACCCACGCACGTCCTGACATAGCCATGACTTTCCTCAGCCCCACGTGGGGCCCGTCCTATATACATGTTGAGTCCATGTGCTAAAGGCAGCCGCCTTGCAGGCTGTCGTGTGTGATGAACCTCGTGGAGACCGTGATGGCAGTGACTGCCCACATCCCAGCTCAAGGAACAGTCAGATGGCAGAGCCACAGTGACACCCTTGAAAGGACAGGAAGCTTTGTGTAAACACCCGTCCCCGGGGGGCTCTCTCACTGAGGACACGGGGTCCACTGCCTTGCGTTTCAAGTCCAGTTTCCCCTTTCAGATGGCACGGTGGCCACTCCTGGGCTCACCCGTCCACCCAGGCCACAGCATCGCGGTCACAGACGCGAGGGAACCAAGACCCTTCCCGTCCCAGCGACGGGTGTCCCGAGGGGAGAAATTCTCTTTTCAAGGTCGCTTTCACATGAAGCCATGAGATGTGTGATTTTTTCATAAATCAAAACAGGGAGGCAAATGCAGAGCTGGTCATCGGCCAGGGAGAATGTTTTGGTTTCGTGAAGGGGCTTCAGGTGTTAACGATGAAAGAAGAGGGTCTCCGGGGGCTGGGACCATCCCCACACCAGCGATCCGTGTGACTGTGAAGTGTGCCGGGAGGGGACGTCCTGGAGCAGGGAAGTCGGCCACTTGCAGACGTGAGCCCGGCCCTGAAGCAGACCGCCGTCAGACATACAAACCCCGGAGCGCAGGCCGGCACACCCCGTGCGTCACGGGGCCTCAGAAAAACGCTCAGCGAGCCCCGTGCCTTTTTTGTTGGCTCTGCCGCCATTGACCGGTTGTCTGACAGTAACCAATTGTACAAAAGGAGCGAGTGGGAGCCAGGCCAGCACCCTGAGCCAAGAAGTCCAGGCAAGTTATCAAAAAAAAGAAAAAAAAAAACCCTTTCCTTTTTCTCCTCCCCCTCCTCCCCTCTCTCCTTTCTTCTTCTTTTTAAATTCAAGAACATTCTACTTAAAATGAAATTTCCTGTAAGGTTGTGTGTTGCCTTTTATTTAAAGATGTCGTATCTCTGAGAATAAAGGACGGAGGGGAGGAAATGAGCAAGGCCGGGGGGAGGGCGTCTGGCGGCTTGGCCTCTCACCAAGTGACCCTCCGAGGGCCCACGTGGGGCTCGGAGCCGGCGAGGCATGGGCCTTGCTTGGGGTTCTGACGGCATCTCTGTAAACCGGGGCAGGGCAAACAGCCCTGGCCGTTGCACAGGTCTCGTGCATTCTTCTAGGACGAGAGAGGCACCGGGACAAGGGAGACACAGCCCTCAGGCTCGCGGTGTTTGTGTGCATTTCATTGAAAAAATTGGTGCCACAATATCCCAGTGAGCATTCAGCAGCCTGGCTGGGTGTCCTTCAGAAGCCAGAGGGTCTGCCCCGGGAGAATGAAATAGTCGGAAGGTGGGCGTCGAACACTGCTGGCTGGCTCACGGCCCGTGCGTGACTCGTG
>PVJI01024333.1:0-22098 GCA_004026765.1 Micronycteris hirsuta
AAGCCACGTGGCCCCAGATTCTTTCCCCCCCGTGTGTCTCAGTGTGAGATTCTTCACGCATTCGGTTACGGTCACTACGGGTTACGGCAGGACCGACATACCCCACGACACTTCCTATTTATGCCCACCTGTCCAAACAAGCACCTGGACTCTCACATATCCCAACCTGGCTTTCTCCCAAGAATCTTGCAGCTGCCAGGTCTGGGGCTGCAGCCCGCCCTGCTCCCCGTGCTTGTCCCAGGGACATTTTGTTCCAAAGCATTCTTGTTACAGCCTGATCATTCAATTTCCCCTATAATCTTGGTCACCAATCTTCATATATGCTGGAATACTGTTGGGTGTTCACTCTGTTCCTCAGAAAATTGGCTAGGTGTTTCACCAGTGGGCAAGAGGAAGTGGACTCTGCTCCCTGCTATCTCGCCTCCATCTTTGTGACTCCTGTACCACCGTTTTCTATTTCACTCATCTAATGATGGGTACTTTGACTGTTTCCAGCACTTGGCTATTGTAAATAACACTCCTATTAACGTAGGGGTGCATAAAATTTTTGAAATGGTGATTTGGGATTCTTAGGGTATATTACCAGCAATAGAATCACTGGGTCAAAGGCAGCTCCATTTTTAGTTATTTGAGGAATTTCACACTGTTTTCCACAGTAGCTACACCAATCCACATTTCCACCAACAGTACACTGGGGTTCCTTTTTCTCCACATCCTCACCAGCTATTGTTCATTGATTTATTAATGTTAGCCATTCTGACTGTTGTGAGGTGACACCTCATTGTAGTTTTAATTTGCATCTCTCTGATGGCTAATGATGTTCAGCATCTTTTCATTTGTCTATGGGCCATGTTTATGTCCTCCTTGGGGAAGTATCTATTCAGGTCCTTTGCCATTTTTCAGTGGAATTATTTGTCTTCCTGATGCTGAGTCATATGTGTTTGTTTTTAATATACCTGTCTATAACTCATAAATAGATCCAGTTTTGATAACATAATCAAGAGTAATAGACCTTTGGTCTTGGGAGTATATTTAATTATCACAATGTAACAAGCATCATTTTTCTGTTTGGCTCAAATTGACTCAAAACAGGAATTCTTGAGAAGTTCAAGAATTGGAAGGAAAGAAGATGGAGGTGGAATAGGAGGGAATGGGGTCGGCTTCCTCCTGCCCACTGGTGAGACATCTGGCCGATTTTCTGAGGAGCAGAGCGATCACCCAGCTGTACTCCAGCGTGTAGGAAGATTGGCATCCAAGATCACACACAATTGAAAGATCGGACGGTAGGGAGTCTGCTTTGGAGCGAGGAGGTCCCTTGGGACTTGTGGAGAGCGGGGAGGTCTGTGGATCCAGTTGCAGCAGCTTACCGATCTGTTGCAGGATCCTTGGGAGAGAACTGGATTGGGTTGTGTGAGTAGCCAAAACAGGCAAGCCGCGTCTGTTTGGTAGGCTCTGTCCCTGACAGTCTGGAGGTCGGAGCATACATGGGGACCATCTGCAGCGGCTGGTGCTCCAAGCAAGAGGAATTGCAGAGTGCACTGACCGGGAGACCCGAGGCCCAGAGCTCCGGACTGGGGGCTCACCCTGCAAAGCCAATCAGGGGCAGCTGGGGATTGTGCACGATCGGGCACCCGAGCCGATGGCTCGCAAGCACCGAATCCAGAGACAAAAGCGGTAAGCGAATACAGGGGCACGGAGCTCACGCTTGGAGGGCCTGAGACACAACCCAGCCCCTGTGATCGGAGACCTGCAGTGCCAACTGCCTCTGAGGGAGAAAAACAGAGGAGCCCCATCCAGCCCCACTGAAGGGAGACACAGACCTCACAAACTCTGATTCAGTGTGGAGGCCAGGCAGCCCAGAAGAGGTGCTGCGAATTCCTAGCAACTGGGCTAGAGACAGGATGGCAGCTAAGAGTGCAGCTCAGGAAGAAAGAAATGGAAACTTGATATCTTCCCAGCCTGTCTCAGACAGAAGGACCCGAGGAGAAGTCCTGACCGGACACTTTTAAGGCCAGCCAATAGAAGTCTTTTTTTTTTTTTCTTTTCTTTTCTTTCTTTTGTTTTCGCTTTGTTTCTTTGTGTGTTTTCCCCCACCATTATTCCTATCTGTGATTCTATATTTCTTTAATTCCTTCTACCTTCCCTTCATTTACTACTTCTAGTTTTCTCCTCTTTTTATTTCTTATTTTTTATAATTCTTTATATTATTTTATTATTATTTTTTCTTTATTTTGCTTTATCCTCTTTTTTACTTTCTTTTCACCTTTTTCTCCCTTCCCCTATCTTCTTTATCCACAGGTGAGACATTAAAACCTGGAATTGTGAAGAGAATAGAGTGGGACCCAGACAAGAGTCAGCCTAAAAAACAGAGACAGTGACACAAAATTAACCTCGCTGCTCCAGAGAAATTGACAGATCAATTTAAGAATCAGAGGCTAGCAAGAAGAATCCCACAAACAATGGGAAGACAAAGAAACAATCCCCAAATGAAAGGAAAGGAGGAAGCCTCAGAAAGAATGAAAAATGAAACAGAGGCAAGCCAACTATCAGATATTGAGTTCAAAGCATATGTTGTCAGAAACCTCAAGAAACTCAAGAAGCTTGATGAGCTCAAAGAAAACTACCAGAAACGACAGGGAAACTATAATGAACTCACTGCAAACTATGTCAACATGAAAAAGGAAATAGAAACTATCCACAAGGGCCAAGAGGAAATGAAGAACACAATATCTGAACTGAAGAACACAATAGAAGGAATCAAAAGCAGGCTCGATGAGGCAGAGGATCAGATCAGTGAGCTAGAGGACAAGGTAGAAAAAAGCACCCAAAAAGAGCAAGAACAGGAAAAGAGGCTCAGAAAGAATGAAGAGGTATAAGGGAAATGCAGGACAACATGAAACGTAATAGTATTCGTATAATAGGGATACCAGAAGGAGAAGAAGAGGAGCAAGGGATAGAAAACCTGTTCAAAAAGGTAATGATGGAAAACTTCCCTAAACTGATGAGAGAAAAAGCCACACAAATCCAGGAAATACAGAGAGTGCCAATCAAAAGGAACACAAACAGGTCCACTTCAAGACACATCATCATTAAAATGGCAAAATTCCAAGACAAAGAGAGAATCTTGAAGGCAGCGAGGCAGAAACAGGAAGTAACATACAAGGGAACCCCGATAAGGTTAGCAGCTGACTACTCAATGGAAACTCTCCAATCCAGAAGGGAATGGCAAGAAATATTCCAAGTAATGAGAACCAGAGGCCTCCAACCAAGACTACTCTACCCAACAAGGCTCTCAATCAAGATAGAGGGCCAAATAAGGAGTTTCCCAGACAAAAGAAGTCTAAAAGAATACGCCTCCACCAAACCAGCTCTGCAAGAGATGCTAAAGGGACTGATTTAAGGAAAGGAAGGGAAAGAGAGAGAGGAACACAGGTACAAAAAAAATGGAACTGAATAAGTACCTATCAATAATAACCTTAAACATAAATGGATTAAATGCTCCAATTAAAAGACATAGAATAGCAAAATGGATAAGAAAGCACGACCCACACATATGTTGCCTACAAGAGACCCACTTCAGGACAAAAGACTTACACAGACTGAAAGTGAAGGGCTGGAAACAAGTTTTCCAAACAAACGGACAAGAAAAAAGAGCTGAGGTAGCAATACTCATCTCAGACAAAATAGACTTCAAAAAAAGGCCCATAAAGACCAACACAGCCCGGCTGGTGTAGCTCAGTGGATTGAGCGCGGGCTGGGAACCAGACAGTCCCGGTTCGATTCCCAGTCGGGGCACATGCCTGTGTTCGGGCCAGTGAGGAGCAACCATACATTGATGTTTCTCCCTCTCTTTCTCCCTCCCTTCTCCTCTCTCTGAAAATAAATAAATAAAATCTTTTTTTTTTTAATAAATAAAATCTTAAAAAAAAAGAAAGACCAACACAGAAGGACACTTCATAATACTCAAGGGAAGAATCCACCAAGAAGACATAAACATTGTAAATATATACGCACCCAACAGAGGAGCACCCAAATACATAAAGAAAATCTTGGAGGACTTCAAGAAGGACATTGATAGCAACACAATTATAGTAGGGGACTTCAATACCCCACTGTCAAAAATGGACACATCTTCCAAACAAAATATCAGCAAAGACATTGTGGCATTGAACAATGCCCTAGAAGAAATGGACTTAACTGATATATATAGGGCTTTTCAACCCAAGGAAGCTAAATACACATTCTTTTCAAATGCACATGGAACATTTTCAAAAATAGACCATACGATAGGACACAAACAAGCCTCAACAAATTCAAGAAAATTGAAATCATACCAAGTATTTTCTCTGACCACAAAGGACTGAAATTAGAAACCAACACAAAGGAAAAAACCTCAAAACACTCAAAATTATAGAGATTTAATAGCATGCTGTTAAACAATGAATTGGTCAAGGATGAGATTAGGGAAGAAATCAAAAAGTTCCTTGAAACAAATGAAAATGAACTGACAACAACTCAAAACTTATGGGACACAGCAAAGGCAGTCCTGAGAGGGAAGTTCATAGTGATACAGGCCTACCTAAAAAAAAATAGAAGCAGTTCACACAAACAATATGACTCGACAACTACAAGAACTCAAGGAACAATAATAGAGACAACCCAGAGCAAGTGGAAAGAAGGAAATAACCAAGATCAGAGCAGAATTAAATGATACAGAGACTAATAAAACAATTCTAAGAATCAACGAATCCAGGAGCTGGTTCTTTGAAAAGATAAACAAAATAGACAAACCTTTAAGCAGGCTCATCAAAAAAAAAAAAAAAAAAGAGAGAGAGGACCCAAATAAACTCAGTCAGGTGAAAGTGGAGATATTACAACTGATGCCACAGAAATACAAAGGATTATAAGACACTACTATGAAGAACTGTATGCCCAGAAATATGAAAACCCAGGAGAAATGGACATATTTTAAGAAAAATATAATCTTCCAAAACTCAATAATGAATAAATAGAAAGCCTGAACCGACCAATAACAATGGATGAAATTAAAGCAATAATCAAAAAACATCCAACACACAAAAGCCCTGGACCAGATGGTTTCACAGGAGAATTCTACAGAGCATTTAGGGAAGAACTAGCACCTATCCTTCACAGACTATTCCAAAATTTCCGAAATGATGGAATACTCCCAGACTCTTTTTATGAAGCCAGCATCATCCAAATCCCAAAACCAGAAAAAGACACAACAAAGAAAGAAAACTTCAGGCTAATATCACTGATGAACACTGACGCTAAAATTCTCAACAAAATATTAGAAAACTGCATCCAGCAATACATTAAAAAGATCATTCACCACGACCAAGTAGGTTTCATCCCAGAGATGCAAGGATGGTACAACATTTGCAAAACAATAAACATAATACATCACATAAACAAAAGCAAAGACAAAAATCACATGACCATATCAATAGATGCAGAAAAAGTATTCGATAAGGTACAGAATCCATTTATGATAAAAACACTTAGCAAAGTGGGAATAGAGGGAGCATTCCTCAACATAATAAAGGCCATATATGAGAAACCTACAGCCAACATTATACTCAATGGACAAAAACTAAAATCTTTCCCACTAAGATCAAGAACAAGACAAGGTTGCCCACTATCACCACTTCTATTCAACATAGTACTGGAAGTTTTGGCCACAGTAATCAGACAAGAACAGGAAATAAAAGGCATCCAAATTGGAAAGGAGGAGAGCAAACTGTTGTTGTTTGCAGACAACATGATAGTATACTTAGAAAATCCTATAGACTCCGCCAAAAAACTACTCGATCTAATAATTGAATTTGGCAAGACAGCAAGATATAAAGTCAATATCTAGAAATCAACGGCATTTTTGTATACCAACAGTGAAACAGCAGAAACAGAAATCAGGAAAAAAAAATCCCATTTGATATAGCAACAAAAAAAAAAAAAACAAAAGATACCTGGGAATAAACCTAACCAAGGAGGTAGAAGATCTGTACTCAGAAAACTACACAACACTGAAGAGAGAAATCATGGAAGACACAAACAAATGGAAACATATACCATGCTCATGGGTATGAAGAATCAATATTATCAAAATGTTGATACTCCCCAAAGCAATTTATAGATTCAATGCAATACCTATCAAAGTACCAATGGCATATTTCACGGATATAGAACACTTAAAAAATTATATGGAACCATAAACGATCCCAAATATCAGCTGCAATTTTGAGAAAGAAGAGCAAAGCAGGAGGGATCACATTTCCTGATATCAAACTATATTACAAGGCCACTGTAATCAAAACAGCTTGGTACTGGCATAAAAACAGACAGATAGACAAATGGAACAGAATAGAGAGCCCAGAAATAAGCCCAAGTCTCTACGGGTAATTAATCTTTGACAAAGGGGGCAGACGCATAAAATGGAATAAAAATAGCCTCTTCAACAAATGGTGTTGGGAAAGCCTGATGGCTGCCTGCAAAAAAATGAAACTCAAGCACCAACTTACACCATTCACAAAAATAAATTCAAGATGGAGAAAAGACTTAAATGTAATTCGTGACACCATAAAAGTTCTAGAGGAAAACATTGGTAGGAAAATCTCAGACATTCCATGCAGCAACATCTTTAATGATATGTCCCCTAGAGCTAGAGACATAAATGAAAGAATAAACAAATGGGATCTTATCAAAATAAAGAGCTTCTGTAGGGCTAAGGAAAAATAGTATTAAAATAAAAATTTTACCGTATGGGAAAACATATTTGCCAATGATACCTCAGACAGCGGTCTGATCTCCAAAATATACAAAGAACTCATACAACTGCACTCTAGGAAGACAATAAACCCAATTAAAAAACGGGCAAAGGACATGAACAGACACTTCTCGAAAAAGGACATACAGAGGGTCCAGAGTCATATGAAAAGATGCTCAACATCATTAGCCATCAGAGAGATGCAAATTAAAACCACAATAAGATACCACCTCACACCAGTCAGAATGGCCATCATCAACAAAGCAACAGATAACTGTTGGAGAGAATGTGGAGAAAAGGGAACTCTACTGCACTGTTGGTGGGAATACAGACTGGTCAGCCATTGTGGAAAACAGTATGGAACTTCCTCAGAAAATGAAAATGGAACTGCCTTTTGACCCAGCAATTCCACTACTGGGATTATACCCTAAGAATCCTGAAAAACCAATTTAAAAGAACCTATGCACTCCAATGTTCATAGCAGCACAATTCACAATAGCCAAGTGCTGGAAACAACCTAAGTGCCCATTACAAATGAATGGATCAAGAAACTATAGTACATTTACACAATGGAATTCTATGCAGCAGAAAGGAAGAAGGGAGCTTATTCCCTTTGCAACAGCATGGATGGAACTGGAGAGCATTATGCTAAGTGAAGTAAGCCAGGCGGTGAGGGACAAATACCATATGATCTCACCTTTAACTGGATCATAAACAACAAAAGCAGAAAGCAAGCAAAACATAACCAGATACATTGAAATTAAGAACAGTTGAACAATAGACAGGGGGGAGAGGGAGGGGAAAATGGGGAGAAGTGTTTTCAGGAACCACTATGGGGGACACATGGACAGAACCAAGGGCAAGAGGGAGGCTGGGGAGGGAGGTGGGGCTGGAGGCAGTAGGAGGAGGGGAGAGGATGCAGATAACTGTAATTGAACAACAATAAAGTTATTACTTAAATTAAAAATAAAGAATTGGTATAGCTACTAGAATATATATATAGTGGTTCCAATTAATTTCTTTTTCAGACATTTATGTACATGTGTAGTTTTGTTTTAAAGTTAGTCTCTTTACTACTAGTTACGCTTCATGCATCCCTTACTTTGAATGTATGGTAGAATAGGGGAACAAAATTGGATAACTTTAATCAAGCCTGACAGACTTTTCATATTAATAACAGCTATTGTTATATGCTGAGTTTTATAGGTTTTAATTCTCCTGGGCATTGTTCATTAATGATGGCAAAGAATTATTCTTTTGTTTTTTTTGGCAACTTCACTAGGCAAATACAAAACACTAAGATATTATATTTGCAGTTGTCCTATGTATAGTGTAGGTTTTGGCAGGTGAAAGTGCTTTAGTCTGCCTCTCTCCTAATCCATTCAAAAGTAAAATTTAAGTCAAAAATAAAAACTGGATGATTGCCACATATCTCAGCAATTATGGGTTGGATACAAAATAATTTAAAATGCAGTAAAACTCAGTAATTTAGCACATAGATTAGTGGGACACATATGTTTTGCCAAGAGGCTGCACATAGATGGAAAACCTATTTCTAGAAACCAATTTCTTGGGTTTTAAAAGATCCCTGTTTACTTTATTCATTGTAAAACGTATTTTGATTTCTAGTTTTTTCTGTCAAAACTGTTGGTAACTAGTCTAAAGCTCAGGAAATTGTCTTAAGAATGATTCTTTGCTAGCCACATTTATATCAGCAATCAGTGATGGGGTAAAGGTGGATAAAACAGTGAAATATAGACCTGCCAAGTGATTGTGAAAACTTAGGAAACTATTTTTGAGAGAAAGAATAATGGGGGGGAGGGGGAGAGGGTTTTCAGGAACCGCTATAAAGGACACACGGACAAAACCAAGGTGGCGTGAAATTAGGGGAGGGAGATTGGGACAGCTGGGGTGGGGGGAGAGTGGTGGAAGAAAATGTAGACAACTGTACTTGAACAATAAAATGAAATAAATAATCAAAATAAAAAAAAAGGGTGGTGTATGGATGTTCCAAATTGTCATGTTTTTTTGTATCCCAGAAGTTATATAGTTCTGTTGTCAGCAGCCGCTTGGACACAGATAATGGGAGATATTTCAGACTCTTGCAGCATTCTGCATATTATTTTTATGTACAAATATCTATTCAGTTTCAGAAGTTGTGTAGAGAGAAAGCATGTGGAAGGGAAGAAAAAAACAGAATATGTGGGTTGCGAGTAGATAATGTTACTTTTCAAGATTGACCTCAACCAGTCATGAGGTTTACATAACATAAAAATAATATATTCCAGGGAAGAAAACTTGAATTAGGTATTTTCAGCATCCTAGGATTTCTAGGATTTTCATAACCAGGAAATGAAATGATTGTAGTAATAGAGAAACTGCAGCTGGCGCCACCTTTGTCATGGATCACCCTCAGCACTTGTAAGGACTAGCTAGGCAAGGTGGATATGGTGGCTAAGGTAGAAATGAAACTCTAACAAAGTGGAAAGAATGGTTTAAACTTAAAAAGCTATGACTGCTTTTTACTTTTTTGTGGTTTCCAGATTTTCTATTATAGCTTTCTTTAATTCATATATATTTAATTTTAGATGGATTTTATTAATTAGTCTGCATTTTTTAACTTTGCCTATTTTTCAATGTGGTGAGTTTCTTTCTGTTAAGCTTAAATTATAAATATATTCTAAAGAATTTAATGTGAGTCAGAAGAGAGGTAAATAAAACAAAGTTTATGATCTGAAGCTTCAGGGACATTTAAATAAATAAACATAATTATTGCATTGAAAATAATGAAACACCATCTGGCAAGAATCAATTCCTGAAATGGAGAAGTATGAATCCAAATTAGTAAAGCAGGAGATAAATTCCTTCTGGTCAGGAAAATTGTAAATTTGTGGGTTTAAGTTCAGGGTTAGAGTACTACATTTTTAGATTTTATTCTTGGTATCTGTAGTGAGCAAACCTATATCTTTCCCCTGCTCCCTCATACAGGCAGTCACTTTCAAGTTCAGAGGTGATCATGTGGCATTCTGCTGTTTAGGGTATCCTGGAAATCAAAGGTTTCATCATCCATTCCCAAAGAAGTTAACCATTGGAAGCAGCAAAGGAAATGATGTAAGTGCTACCAGAACATATTCAGAGATAACAAGGTTTATTGTATACCTACTGTACCAGATGTGGTTTTGGAGGCTCTCAAGTCATATGTACTTAGGAGGACTTTTGGCTCCTAACATTGAGTACTAGAGTAAGTTAAAAGAAGTCTCCAACCTAGACTTGCAGAATTCCAAAGTTAAATCAAGCAAAAATTGATAAGAGTTGGGGATCCATTTCTGCGTTGGCTCACAAGACTGCTCAGCTTAGAAAGTTCTTCCCCACCATTTCTTCTCCCACTCCTTGCCTAGATAACCCTGACTGCTCTTTCCTTCCCTGGTCAGCATAGCCCTGTACAGAGTAAGAACAGGGAGTCACAGCCTGACTTCAAAGGAGTCTCAGCTTTCAAACCTACAGACCCAAGCTTTAGGTCTATTCTTCCATCTGTGTGACTGTGTTAGTCTGAGCTTTCTAGAGAAACTGAGCCAAGTGGTGGGATTTCATTTATATATAAAATATCATGGAAATATACATATATCATGAAAGCCTAGAAGTCCCAAGATCTACTACAGCTGGGAAGTTGGAGATCCAAGAGTCAGTGGTATAGTTCCAGTTTGAGCCCAAGGTTCTGACAGCCAGGAGAGCCAATAGTATAAATTCCAGTGTGATTCAGAGTTTGAAGGCAAAAACATTTAGATGTCCGAGCTAGAAAACAGTCAGGCAGAGAGAATTCTTTCCTATTCTTCCCTTTAGTTCTATTCAGGCTTTCTACAGATTAGATGAGGCACGTTCACACTGGGGAGAGCAACCTGCTTTATTCAGTCCAGAAATTCAAATGTATTCTCCTTCACAATACCCTCAGAGACACACCCAGAATAATGTTTAACCAAATATATAAGCACTCTGAGGCCCAATCAAGTTGACACATTTTTATATGACTCTGGGCAAAATTGCTTAATGTGGGAGATCCTCAAATACTACATTTGTAAAAATGGGGCTAATTCTTCACTGCACTATTAGATTCAGATTATAGGTAAAATTCTTTGGCCCAGTGTTGTTCATCATTTATCAACCATATCTACCACAGTTATGGCATGCTGGCACCTTTTCAAGTGTTAAATCCCATGACACTAAGGCTTCACCCATATTATGTCATTTAATCCTCACATCAATCTTATGATGTGCTTTTATCTCTATGTTACCATTAAATAACCTGAGGATTGAGCCATGCCTTGTTTCATGGTCACACAGACAGTAGCCTATAGAGCTAATATTTGAACCAGACATTCTGACCTGAGAAAACTTTAGCTCTTATGTTATACTGCTTTTCCTTAAACTATAGGTAATGCAAATTATATCAAAGTTAATCAGCCTACCATTATTACTTATTTTAATTGCTAGTAATTCAATGGCATTATTCTCTATTATTTTTATTATAAATACAAAATGTGCCATGGTATGATTTAAACAGGCTTTTAATAAGGTAGCTAGGAGACCAAATTGCCATAATACTATTGTTGAAAATATGGCCTGGATTTTAGACAATCAACCTAAAAGAGTTTTGAATGGTAAGCGTACTTCCAACTTGGGTCCTGTCTGCTGAAATTAACACTATTCTATAATGTTATTCTTGGTTGTTTCACTAAAGAAGGGTTTTTGGGGTTTTTTTTACTTTTTGAAGACAGTTATATGGAAAGCATGCCAGTTTCTCTCAGTTATCCATATTATTGAAAGCCTGGCCTCAGAATATACATTAAAAAATACTCACTCTGAGTGCTTACCCCAGTTAGCCAATACCCTAAGTGTAGGTAAACTGAGGAGGGTAAAATAAAAATAAATTTATAAGAGCAAGATTATAAATGCAGAAAACCACCTCCCCCATACATACTCCACATACATATACTCACATGCACTCACATGTTCCCCTCTCCTTCTCTCCACAGGGCAGATTCTGTCCTTTTACTGCAGCATCACAAACACCAAGACTCTGGAAATAAAAGGGCCTCAGTTTGATCCAAGTTAGTAGCTTATTAACTATGTAAACTTGTTTAACTAATTATTTAACATCTTCAGACCTCATTTATTAACTGTTTTCAGGATTGCTATGGGGATTAGGTAAAAATTCTTATATATAATTCCATATATGTGTGTGTGTGTGTATATATATATATGTATGTATGTGTATATATATATATATATATATATACACATATAGTAAATAATCATTTCTAATCACTTTCCTTATCTTTTCTGTAATTTCTGGGTAGGTTGAAGATGGAAGTCTTACACATACACATGAAGATAATGGAGAGGATGGTGATTGCCACCAAAGGCCTGACTTGGGAAGATTAAGGAAAAGGTGAAGGAGAGAGGAGACTGGGAAGGAGATTCCCACACATTTGGCAATCAAAAATCCAAACTCTGCCAAGTGTGAGATCCTAATTATTGAGGCTCTCTAGATTCATGTTTTATTTATAATTACTGCTTTCAGGATGTGTTGATGGGAAACAAAAATACCTTATTCCAGCTGGATTTCACTCAGTGTGTTTATTTGTCTCCTTGTTGATGAGCAGAGGAAACTCAGGCCCAGGAAAAGAGGCCAAGAAGTTCAGCAGTGTCACTCCCACCTCTCTCTTAAATTACGTCAACCTTAAAGAAAGCCCATTAGTGCTAAAATGTATCCTATACTTATTTTCTCAAAATTTAATTCAAATTTATTACATAACATCTGTAACTTCTCCAAAGAACACATGCTTCCAAATTACACAACTATTTAAACATAATTTAAAAACCACATGCTAATAACATAACTGAAGTATCCATAAATCAAGAAATAGTGATATATACCCTTGTGCAAACTAAAATACTGATCATTAAGGCAATTCATTCAGATCAGGAATTCTTTTATTCCCTGTGTTTTGCCCATAGAGACCTTTTGGTACCCATATATAAAATATAAATATAAAATTCAACAGATAAAAAAATTGGAAGTTGAAGCTGAGTAGGTGGAAGCAGAGTCCACTTGCTCTTGCCCCTAACTTGGATTTTCGGCTGATATGACAGTTAATCTAAACAATCAATGGGATCCTAGTTGATAAGAGGTTTTGAAGTCAAGGAGTACAGAAGACACTGCATACTGTCCAGTAAGGAGATGTTATAAGTTGCAGTGGTATACCTTGTACATGGTGCCTACAGCAGCAGAGAGACCAGACAGAAATCCCATCTTAGAAGCTCTTCTCATCTTGAAGCAGGAGGCCCTAGTCCTACACAGGAATCCTCAACCCTAACCAGGAGAGACTTCACAGGATATACAGAGTCCAGGAGACACAGGCTACACACACAGTAAGCAGCACATCCATAATAGTAGAGACAACCTGGAGAATTCCAAATAGAGACTCAGTCTCCTAAATTGATCAGGTTGCCACATCTGAGTCTGTCAGAGAAACTAGCAGGCTGCAGCCAGCTGTGACTCTGAGATACATTTTGGTTTTAGGAGAGAGGGTATACACAGAAAAATAGACAGCGACTCAGCAGTGCAGTATAGGGACCACATAGAGTTTTGTTTTGTTTTGTTTTGTTTTGTTTTGTTTTTAAGGAGCTGAAAACTTGCTGGGCAAAGAACTCACATGCTCATCCAACAGAAAGACCAGATTGAAAAAAGTTCATTTCCACTGAATCCAGCTGGGCAGGGAGTTCAGAGAGTTGTGCCACAAGAGGTTTTCTGGGCCCCACCCCACCCCCCTTGGCTAGCAGGCTCAGGGCTTTCCAGAACACAGATTTTTGGAATGCATCTCCTGCAAAAGCAGTGGTCTGGGAGTTAAACAGGCAAAAGTTGAGCACCAGAGATTCTCCACAACCAGGAAAGGCCTCCCCACCTGCACAACAAGAACATCTGTGAAGGGAAATGTGTGCCTTTCTTCCTCCTTCGGAATAGTCCAACCAAGCTCAGGACCTCCTTGATAGGTGCATATTCATAGGCAAATGAACGGAAGATGCCAAGAGGGGCCTTTCTGAACTTTTCTCAGCCCCAATACACTGGTCCGTTGGACCCTATTCCATTGAAACCAGCTGAGTAGAGGGTGCAGAAATTGGTGCAGCTAAGGGAATTCAGTTCCTGCCCAGCCTTGGACCTTATACAGAGCTGACATCAGTGCCAGGCAAGAAAGAGATGACCCTTTCACACAGATTGGCCCCTCACATGAAATGGACAGCTAACTCATCAAGAACTACACATTACTGAAAATCATCTGGGACAGACCAAGACTTGTGAGTCTTGGAGTAACACACCCACAATCTTCCCTGAAGTCTGAAAAGTGCATCCAAGGGGAGAACCATGGGCCCTATCCCACCAATCAAACCAGAAGCCCTCTCAGAAATAGATGGGTCAGTGGCAAGTTTAAGACTAATGTCAGATTAAAGAAAAAATCAGCCAGAACAACCTGACCAGTAAGGTGGCGGACCACACGGGCAGGGCTGGCTGAAGGCAAAACTGTGAATCAGAGCTGACTGTGGGTCATGGCTGTTGCCACGGTGGGAGAAACTCTCAGTCTCACATGAGAGTCCATTGGAAAGTGTGCTAAAGAGGAGCAGGGGAGCTGCACTGTTCCCTCTCTAGCCCCTCCCTCACTGGCAGCATGCAGTGCTCAAAGAGGGTTGCCCTGCCCAGGCGAATACCTAAAGCTCTACCCCCTTACAATTTACCAGTTTCCCAAGACAAAGAAATATGGCACAAACGAAAGAACAGAGCAAAACCTCAGAAAGAGAACTAAGTAAGGAGAAGGTAGCCAACCTATCTGATGGAAAATTTAAATCCCTGGTCACCAAAATGCTCACAGAGCTGATAGAGCTTGGGAAAAAAATGAAAAAAACAAATGAAGGATACCCAAAGTGAAATAAAGCAAAATACTCAGGGAACCAACAGTGATAGGAAGGAAACCAGGACTCAAAGCAATGATTTGGAACAAAAGGAAAAAATAAACAACTGAAACAAAATGAAGAAATAAGAAATTAAAAAAGTAAAGAGAGTCTTACAAATGTTTGGGACAACCTGAAGTGTTCCAATATCAGAATTATAGGGGTGCCAGAAGGAGAACAACAGCAAGAAATTGAAAACTTATTTTAACAAATAATGAAGGAAAAATTCCCCAATCTGGTGAAGGAAATAGATTTCCAAGAAGTCCAGGAAGCCCAGAGAGTCCCAAAGAAGTTGGACCCAAAGAGGAATGCACTAAGGTACATCATCATTAAGTTATTGAAGATTAAATATAAAGACAGAACTCTAAAAGAATCAAGGGGAAAGGAGAAACTTACCTGCAAAAGAATTCCCATTAGACTATTGGCTGATTTCTGAAAATAAATCTTGCAGGCAAGAAGGGGCTGGAAAGAAGTATTTGAAGTCATGAAAGGCAAGGGCCTATATCCAAGATGATTCTATCCAGCAAAGCTTTCATTTAAAATGGAAGAGCATCTTTTCATATGATTTTGGGCCCTCCGTATGTCTTTTTTTGAGAAGTGTCTGTTCAAGTCTTTTGCCCATTTTTTAATTGGGTTTTTTGTCTTCTTGGAGTGGAGTCATATGAGTTCTTTATATATTTTGGAGATCAGACCCTTGTCTGAGGTATCATTGGCAAATACGTTTTCCCATACGGTTGGTTCTCTTTTTATTTTAATACTATTTTCTTTAGCCCCACAGAAGCCTTTTATTTTGATGAGGTCCCATTGGAGGGGATGTGGAGAAAAGGGAACCCTACTGCACTGTTGGTGGGAATGCAGACTGGTGCAGCCACTGTGGAAAACAGTATGGAACTTCCTCAGCAAAATGAAAATGGAACGGCCGTTCGACCCAGCAATTCCACTACTGGGATTATACCCTAAGAATCCTGAGAAACCAATTCAAAAAAACCTTTGCACTCCAATGTTCATAGCAGCACAATTCACAATAGCCAAGTGCTGGAAACAACCTAAGTGCCCATTACAAATGAATGGATCAAGAAACTATGGTACATTTACACAATGGAATTCTACACAGCAGAAAGGAAGAAGGAGCTTATACCCTTTGCAACAGCATGGATGGAACTGGAGAGCATTATGCTAAGTGAAGTAAGCCAGGCGGTGAGGGACAAATACCATATGATCTCATCTTTAACTGGATCATAATCAACAAAAACGGAAAGCAAGCAAAACATAAACAGAGACATTGAAATTAAGAACAGTCTATCAATAGCCAAGGGGGAGGGGGAGGGGACAATGGGGAGAAGCGTTTCCAGGAATCATTGTAGAGGACACATGGAAGGAACTAAGGGGGAAGGGGGAGGCTGGGGAGGGAAGGTGGGGGCTGGGGAGAGGGGGGAGGGGAGTGGAGAGGATGCAAATAACTGTAATTGAACAACAATAAAATAATTAAAAAAAATAAAATAAAATGGAAGAGCAGATAAAGTGCTTCCCAGGTAAGGTCAAGTTAAAGGAATTCATCATCACCAAGCCATTATTATATGAAATATTAAAGAGACTTATCTAAGAAAAAGATAAAAAAATATGAACAGTAAAATGACAACACAGTCACAACTATCAACAAATGAACCGAATGGAAAAGAAAAACAACGAAAACAAAAACTAAGCAAACAACCAGAACAGGAACATGATCAGAGAAATGGACACTACATGGAGGGAGTTCAGTGGGGAGGGGGAAGGGAGGAATAGGAGGGAAAAGGTACAGGGAAGAAGAAGCATAATTAGTCGGCATAAAATAGACAGGGAGAGACAAAAAATTGTATAAGAAAGAGAGGACTCAAAGAACTTGTATACAACCCATGGACATGAACTAAAAGGCGGGGTGAATGCTGCAGGGTTAGGGGGAAGGGTGGAGGGGGGCTATAGGAGGGAAATTAGGAAACTGTAATTGCATAATCAATAAAAAATACTTTAAAAAAGACTTATGTCAGGACCACAGATAGAGGCAAGTGGAGGTGGTTACTACAGTGCTTTCCAGATATTGGATAACCCACCTCTGGGCTTGTGCTAATAAAAAGCCAACAGGGCAGAGCAGTGAGGACACACCAAGATGCAGCCAAGCCTGAAGGAGACAGCCACAGACTGAGGTTTGCTTGTAGCCACAGACTGAGGTTTGCGTGTAGCCTCAAACAGGCTCCCTAGAGCTTAGACAGGGATGATATTTGATGGTTTTCACAGACAGATCCAGAAGGAAAGGCCTGCAGGCAAAGATTGGATTCTGCTGAGATGAATTCCACCTCATTCTTTTCCTTTGTTTGCATTGTTTTTCCTTCTTTTGCATATATTTAACATTTTTCTTTTCTTCAATTTTGTTCCTCCTAGTTCATTATCTTATTTTTATTGCATAATTCATATTTTACTCTTCCCTGTTTTACTCCATTTTGTCTTTTTCCTACCCTTTCTTACGTTCTTTATTTTTTAAATTTATTTTTCCCTTTCCTCACCAAATTTCTGATCATTACTCTTTTATTATTGTTGTTCAAGTACAGTTTTCTCCACTTTCTCCCCACCACAGAGCCCCACCCCACTCATCCCCACCTCCCAACTTCAAACTGACCCACCTTGGCTTTGTCCATGTGTCCTTTATACATGTGCCTTGATGGGCCTTCCGTTATTTCCCCCCACTATCCCTCTTCCCTCACCCCTGTGATAACTGTCAACCTGTTCTCAATGTCAATGTCTCTGGTTATATTTTGCTTTCTTGTTAGTTTTGTTGATCAGGTTCCACTTATATATGAGATCATATATATTTGTCTTTCACTGCCCAGCTTATTTCACTTAGAATAATGCTGTCCAGTTCCACCCATGCTGTCACAAAGGATAGGAGCTCCTTCTTTCTTCCTGCTTCATAGCATTCCATTGTGTAAATGTACCACAGTTTTTTGATCCCCTCATTTACTGATGGTCACCTAGGTTGGTTCCAGCACTTGGCTATTGTAAATTGTGCTGTTATGAATATTGGGGTGCATAAGTTCTTTTGGATTGGTGTTGCAGGACTCTTAGGGTATAATCCCAGCAGTGGAACAGCTGGATGAAAAGGCAGTTCCATTTTTAGTGTTTTGAGAAAATTTCATACTCTTTTCCACAGTGGCAGCACCAATCTGCATTCCCATCAGCAGTGTACTAGATTTCCCTTTTCTCCCCAACCTTTCCAGCACTTGTTGTTGGTTGTTTTGTTTATGGTAGCCATTCTGACCAGTTTCAAGTGGTACCTCATTGTGGTTTTAATTTGCATCTCTCTGATGGCTAGTGATGCTGAGCATCTTTTCATATATCTCTGAGCCCTCTGTATGTCTTCCTTGGAGAAGTGTCTGGTTAAGTCCTCTGCCCATTTTTTAATTGGGTTGTTTGTTTTCCTGGAATGGAATTGTGTGAGTTATTTATATATTTTGGAGATTAAACCATTTTCTGAGGTATAATTTACAAATGCAGTTTCCCATACAGATGATTCCCTTTTCACTTTACTGCCCTTTTCTTTAGCCATGCAGAAGGTTTTTATTTTGAAGAAGTCCCATTTGTTCATTCTTTCCTTTATCCCTTGCTCTAGGGGATATATTGGTGAAAATATTGATCCATGGAATACCTGAGATTTTTCAGCCTATGTTCTCCTCTAGGACTTCTATGGTGTCACAATTTATATTTAAATCGTGCATCCACCTTGAATTTATTTTGGCGTATGGTTTAAGTTGGTGATTTTTTTTTCCTGTCCATTTGCTTGGAATAATTTTTTCCAACCCTTCACGTTCAGTCTGCATAGGTCTTTTTTTCTGAGTTGAATCTCTTGTAGATAGCGTATATGCGGGTCACGTTTTCTCATCCATTGAGCTACCCTGTGTCTTTTTATTGAAGCATTTAATTCATTAATATTTGAGGTTATTGTTGATATTTATTTATTTTTCCCCTTTTGTACCTGTTTTCTTGTTTCTCTCACTCTTCCTTCCTCTTCTTATAGCAGTACCTCTTCTTTTAGCATATCTTGAGTGCTGATTTGGTGGAGGTTTATTCTTTCAACCTTCTTTTGTCTGGGAAACTTATTTCACCTTCCAATTTAATTGAGAGCCTCGCTGGGTAGAGTAGTCCTGGTCTTGGGTCTTTGCTTTTCATTTCTTGGAATATTTCTTGCCATTCTCTCCTGGCTTGGAGTGCTTCTTTAGAGAAATCAGGTGATAGCTTATTGGAGTTCCTTTGTATGTTACTTCCTGTTCCTCCCTTGCTGTTTTTAAGATCCTCTCTTTGTCTTTAAAACTTGGCATTTTAATTATGATTGTCTTGGAGTCGGCCTCTCTGGGTTCATCTTGATTGGGACCCTCTGTGTTTCCTGAATTTGCATGGTTTTCCCTCTCTCCACATTCAGAACATTTTCTGTCATTATTTTTTCAATCCCTTCCTCCTTTTCTTCTCTTTCTGGTATTCCTATGATTTGAATGTTGTTGAGTTTCATGTTGTCTTGCAATTCCCTTCAGCTACCTTCCTGTTTTTTTTATTCTTTTTTTATGCCACTGATCTACCTGGGTATTTCTTTCTAGTTTGTCTTACCTTTCCCTAATGTCCTCTGATTCATCCAACCTGCTTGTAATTACTTCTAGTGTACTTTTTATTTCAAAAATTATATTATTCCTTTCTTCCTGGTTTTAGGTCATAGCTTCTATTTCCTTTTTCATACTGTTGTAGTTCTCATTCAGTTCCTTGTAGTTGTCTATGAGTTTCTTGAGCATCCTTAAAACCATCTTTTTGAATTCTATATCTGATAGTTTGCTTGCTTCCATTTCATTTATTTCTTCTAGTGGGGTGACTTCTAATCTTTTTGATTGCAGGTTCTTTCTTTGTCTCCCCATTTTAGGTGAGTATTTTTGTTCGTTTTTGTGATTCCTGATGCTTTGCTTTGCTAGCTGCCTTCATAGGGTGAACTTCTATGGTAGTAGATCTATGGGACTCAGTGGTTTGGTCTCTGATCTCCTTGTCTTGATGCTCTAGGTTTGCCCTTTTTTCCCATTTGAGTGGGCTTTCTTTCTGTACTTGGGTTTATCCATTGGTGGTTCCTTTTGGTGGATTCTCTCTTCCTGTGGGTGTACAGGTATTCACAACTCCCACTTTATCTTGTATGTGATCTGGGGCAGGGTGAAGGCAGTGTGGATTATGACAAAGGTAAAGTATTGTATGGGATTTAAAGTGCCAACAAGTGGAGAAGAGATAGGAGATCCTTTGGAGAAGTACAGCAGTAACTGTGATATTTTATACAACTAGCCACTTTTTTAAAGATGAAGAAGAGATAAGAATCTTGTTAGAGGGGGAAAAGCATGTGAGCTGTCTTCAGAAAGCAGAGCGATTATGCTAGGTTCGATGGTGAGATATAGTGAGAGTAAAGGATAGAATCAGTGTAGTGTGTGAGAGAATGACATTAATCACAACAGTAATAAAACTCAGGAAGATAGTAAAATGGACCAAGACCAGGGAAATATGCTGTGTCAGCACAACAACAATATGAAAAGAAATATATGATCTGAATAAAAAGAATAAAAATAAAAGACCAAGAATAGTGTATTATAGGAATATGAGTGAAGTGAAGGAAGAGAAATTAAATGCAATATGAAAGGGAGAACAGGGAAAAGAGTTTTCAGGAACCACTATAGAGGACACATGGACAGAACCAAGGGGGAGGAGGGAGGCTGGGGAGGGAGGTGGGGTTGGAGGGGGAGGGAGGAGGGAAGGGGAGAGGATGCAGATAACTGTAATTGAACAACAATAAAGTAATTATTTAAAAAAAAAGAAAGGGCGAACAAAGAAAACCAGTCAGGGGGCGAAAGATGGCGGCGGAGAAGGAAGAAGTGTGATCGCTTTCCTCCGGTCCACTGGCGGGATATCTGGCCGATTTTCTGAGGAGCAGAGCGATCACCCAGCAGTATTCCGGTGTGGAGGAAGATTGGAAACCAGGACTGCGCATAAAACTGAAAGATCAGCCGGTAGGGAGACTGCTTCGGAGGGAAGGGGTCCCTCGGGCCTCACGGGGAGCCGGGAGGTCTGCGGATTCAGTTGCAGCAGCTTCCCGGTTTGCTCCAGGTTCCGTGGGAGGGAGCTGGATTGGGGTGTGTGAGTTGCCAAAGCAGACGCGCGCGTCTGTTGGAAGAGCCTTGGTCCCCAGCAGTCCGGAGGTCGGTGCGTACCTGGGGACTGATCTGCAGAGGCTGGTGATCCCAGCGGGAGGAATTGGAGTCTGAATTGAAAGGCAAACCCAACCCCAGAGCTCCTGGATTGGGCGCGCACCCGGTGGAGCTAATCGGGGGCGGTTGGCATAAGTGCCCGACCGGGCGCCCAGGCCTGCGGCTTGCAAGCTCCGATTCCAGAGACAAAAGCAATCGACGAATGCAGGGGCGTGGAGCTCACACCTGGAGGGCCTGAGACACAACCCAGACCTGTGGTGCTGAGTCCCTCCGTGCGGGAGAAACAGAGGAACTACATTGAGCCCCACTGACGAGAGACACAGACCTGATAAACTCTGACTCAGGGTGGAGGTCAGGCAGCCCAGAGGAGGTGCTGCAAACTCCTGGCAATGCCGCTGGTGGCGGAACGGCAGCTAAGAGTGCAGCCCAGGAAGACAGCAGATCTCCCAGCCTGACGCTGTTGAAGCCAGCCAACAAAAGACATTTTTTTTACTTTTATTTTTTATTTTTTTTATTTCTTTCGTTTTATCTTTGTTTCTTTGGTTGTTTTTCCCCACCCTCCTTCCTATCTGTCCCTCTCTATATTTTTAACTCCTTCTACCTTCCCTTCATTTGGTATTCCTACTTTTCTCTTCCTTTTATTTCCTATTTTTTATTATTTTTTTTATTTTAGGTTATTTTCAAATTATTTTCTTCTTTATCTTTCTTTTTCCTTTTCTTTTGCTTTCTCTTCCTTCTTTATCTCCCTTCCCCTCGCTTCTTTATCAACAGGTGAGACATTAAAACCTGGAATTGTGAAGAGAAAAAGTGGGACCCAGACAAGAGTCAGCCCAAAAAACAGAGAGTGACACAAAATTAACTTCGCTGCTTCAGAGAACTTCACAGACCAGTTTAAGAACCAGAGGTTAGCAAGAAGAATCCCACAAACAATGGGAAGACAAAGAAACAATCCCCAAATGAAAGGAAAGGAGGAAGCCCCAGAAAGAATGATAAATGAAACAGAGGCAAGCCAACTATCAGACATTGAGTTCAAAGCATATGTTATCAGGCAGCTCAAGA